>JAODLL010013953.1:0-28513 GCA_026546735.1 Forbesichthys agassizii | reverse complement strand
CAGATCTACAAAGCACATGTAGACCGGAAGGGCATATTCCCAGGCCCCCTCCAGGATCCTTGCGAGAGTAAAGAGCTAGTCCGGTGTTCCATGACCAGGACGGAATCCGCATTGTTGTTCTTCAATCTGAGGTTCGACAATCGTCCGAACCCTCCTCTCCAGCACCTTAGAGTAGACTTTACCAGGGAGGCTGAGTAGTGTGATACCCCTGTAGTTGGCACATATTCTGGTCAAAAAAAGAGCTAAAAGCAAAAGATAACAAAAAAACTCAAGGACTTTGACCAGAAGATGCTTTGAAATGTGAGCAGCCTGTGGTTGGAACACCAAAGATAGTGGTGACCACCAGAGTGAGGGGTTGCTGAATGTGACCAAACAGGTGCTGACAGGTGTCATAGACACCAAACAGAATTACCAAGCTCTGTCGGGTCTGGCCCAAATCAGCTGTGACATGCAACACCGTGAGACCCGTTTATATCCACACTGATTCAAAGACAAAATACTTCTCTCCACAGCTGGTGCTGGTGACCTTTGAACTCACACAAAAGTGTGCTTTTGATATTAGTCTTAATATCATTTGTATGTAAGTTTTAATACGTTGGAAGTGATGTTGTCAAAGTTGTCATGTGAAAGAAATGCACTTTGAATGATCATCATCCTCAAAATTTGCTTGGTAAAATGTGCATGTGTGTGAGAGAGAGAGAGAGAGAGAGAGAGAGAGAGAGAGAGAGAGAGAGAGAGAGATAAGCTGACAGATGGCATAATGTGACCACTTGGAACTGACCTCAGACATGCTACACACACACACACACACAGCAATGGTTGTGAAGGTGTGTGTGTGTGTGTGTGAGGTGTTTGTCATCTTTATCATCTTCTAAAACTGCTCATCTTTACATGAGTGCATGTGTGCGCACAAGAAGATGGACAGTGAGAGCGGAAGGTGAGGTAAGCTGTTACTCTTTTCCTAAGGTTTCTATCAGTCTCTCGCCCGCGTTCTGCCTCTTTGACGTTTGTCTCTCTATATTGTAGGCAAATTAAAGTTAATGGAGCAGCTGCGGTTTACAGTGCAACAGCTTGAACTGGGTTTATGTAAAAGGTTTAAGGCTAGGAGAAGATTTGTGCTAACATAAAATGCTTTGAGCAGCTCATGTTTGTAAGGTCACTCTGTGTGTGTGCGCGCGCGTGCGTGTAGGTGACTAGTCTGAATAGAATGTTCTAAGAGAGTATTAACACAATAGCCTTTTTTTAGATTCCTGTCTTTAAACTGACCTTATCCCATCTCAGCTAATGACTCACTGGTTGCTCATAATTCTTTTTTTCAACTTTTTCATACAGTTTTCCTCTGTTTTCTTACTTTCTTGGGCTTTATTTTGTGTTATATCCTCTCCATTTTCTAGTTGTGTTAATTAAATATATCCCTGCCTTTATTTCGTTTTTTTTTCGTATTTTGTTTTGTCCAATGGTCCATTCCAATGCAGGCTTGGCTGCTAAGACACACGCACACAAGCACGCACACACACTCACAAACCTAAGACAAAATGACACCCACCCACCAGTGTTAGAAAAGTATACACACAACACACTTTCTTTACAGACCTTTTTCAACACATATCCTAGCGCAAAGGTGTTAGGCGAAAGTGTTTTCATGGCTGCTGCCTAAAAGAAAAAAAGGCTAATCACATTTCTTACATTTATTCACTTTTTCACAAAATGACAAATAATTTTCCCACTGCTTTGGAGAGTGAGAACAGAGCCACAAATAATGATACACTTACACATTTATTGAACGCATAACACAAGAATTATTCATTCTACACAGAAATGAGTCAGTCAATGAATTTGCAATGCAACATTGTTTGATCTAATAAATGACAGTAATGTTATTACAGTCATTGAGTTTATATGTTAAATACAGTTGTACCACTATTCAAATATTTCTCAGAACCACAGCAAGCAACAGATACAACAAACATAACAAGTGCATGCTAATCTTCATAAGATACAGTGAACAAGCTTGTAAGTTATCCAAACAAATGTAAACACATGCAGGGCACCCTCAAAATGTCATTATCCATCCCTTCGTCCAATACATATTTATACATTCATCAATAGTACAACTACTAACTATCATTAGATCATTATTTTCTTACTGATATGAGTCTAACTCTGCGCAGCAGAGTGATACACAAACAAATAGTCCCTAACATTCCAATTCATCAACAGTCTCTCTCATACAGACTTTTCAATACTAAACATTCTCCATCAGTCTCTTTGCGCAACAAATTACTCCAGAAAGACTGCAGGTCAGCCCTAGACTGAGTATAGCCACGTCCGTAAGCCTGTCCATCATGCTGAGCCTCTTCCAGTGCAGCTGCAAGTGGCACACACAGGGCAATATGAGAGCCATGGCCGCCCCAGTCACGCTGCCTGTCAAACCCATCAAGAGGGAGAACCTGGGCACCAGCAGAGCCAGTAAATATGATGTCATCAGCAAGGCGCTGCGGATCAGAAGTCCGGGATAAGCCCCGTCCCATCTTCTGACACCGGAGGAAGGGGAAGCAGCAACTGTACCTGCAGGTAGAGGATTGGAGTAGAAACATCTTTGGCAAAACATTGTCTCTCAATTTAGGAGTCCGTTACAGGTATAGTCAGCTGTTGCAAGCTAATTGTAAACTAATACACGGTTTGTAAAATTCACCGAATATCTCCTTGCTTTTTGCTAGCTTGTTGAATAAAGTATCTGATACTTCTACACAGCCCTGGCTCCGTAAATAGGAACATAAACGAAACGGCGAACACCGCTCACGACAACAATGCTGCTTGGCTTTGCAATGGTATTTCAATCGGTGGGGGCAGAGCTTCTGAGGGAGTTGGTTTTCATTTGAGCTTGAAGTTAGCAAGCACTCTCGAGAATGATTAGCCCAAATCTGAGGGCAAATCTGAGGGTACAGGCGTTCTAAGGGCCCACACAGTTAAAAGTATAGTAAGCAATTGTAAGATAAAACACTTTTTGTCAAGTTCCCCATATATCTCATCGGGTACTTCTACACAGCCCTGGCGCTAGCCTATTTCGCTATGTGTTTGTGTAAGAGCGCTTCTGACAGAGCACCATATGGCATCAAAGAAAGAGGTGTTTTTGTTTCGATTGTGTTCAAATATCAACAAGCTTTCTCCAGAATTACTTGATAATGTAGCTGGTTAGACCTCTTCTCAAGACTGACTGTGTTACAGACCTACGCTTGATTGATTGACATTTTATCTGACTCTCTTATGTCAGTGTTGCTGCACCTGTTAGTGCGGAACAACTGACACTCTTTATTATTGGTGCGTTTGAGTGTTACTGTCATTGGCCATGTCTGCCAAATTAACTCTTTCCAAAAGACAGAGCTTGCCTGGGTTGGTTGGGTACATGATAAAGGCAACATTCATGTTATTGATGCTCAGCACATCCCAGAAAATGAATCAGCATTAAACAACATTACGTTATTAGCATGTATTACCAACCTCTAAGCAGGCAGGTTTGCAGTATTTCTGCAGCAGAGTAGAATGGCAGAGGGTATGACAGCAGAGCTTTAGCTAGGAGACACAGGTTGACTAAAGGTCGGAGGTCAGAGGGCAGGTTGTCGGTGATGACCTCACGGGTCTCAGCTCCCCAAGTCAACACAGCCTTGAAGAAGACAACACTCTTCCATCAGTATGGTGAGGAAATAGACGACAATTGTCTTCATTTATTGGCATATACATATATTTCTAATATATTCTGTACCTATTCTGGTATGCGTTGTCTACTCTGTGGCATTTTTGTTAACTCATTGTTTGTCTGTGATTTTTTTCAAGAAATTTGTTGAAAAAAGGCATTGGTATTCCATATCCAATTCCAAGTGCAGCAATTTACTAAAATGTTGTGTAAACACTGTGTAAATAAACACAAATAAAACTACAACAATAACAGCTACTAAACTATATTTTGAACAATTCAAAGTATTTGAATAATCTTACAGAAAATAAGCATAAGTCCCCTTTCTACTAACCACTAGGGAGAAAAGTGTTTTTATGACACAAGCAACAGCGTGACTCCATCCCAGCATCGATCTGAACTCCCCTTTGTGCTCCATACTGCCCTCTAGATGCGGGAGGTAGATCTGCGATGTGTATGAGAAGATAATGACGCCAACAGAGACAAGAACATCTTCTGGGTCTCCAGACAAAGACAGACGGGCCAAAGACCAACTGCTGGCCCGACTCAAGCAGTACAACATTACCAGTAAGCTGAAAAACAAGAAAACTATTTTGATTATATAATGCAAAACAAGTAGGTCAAACATTATTAAAGAGGTCCAATAAGATATGTGTGTTTCCAGGTTTTATTTGCAAACGTTGGCTTTTTGCTATGATAAATATGACCAATAACTTTAAAATATATATATAAAAAATGACTGAAGTGTTCATTAAATATTTGTTTTATACTTCCTTCTTTTATTTGCCTGATTAAGCCATGTGCCACGGAACAGAGCAAGCTGAGAGTGGAGACTGGTCGTATATCAGTTAGCATCAGGCAGGGCAGGAGAGCCACCAGGGAGCCCAGTGAAAACACTGATCTGGGAACAGCCATCCAGGACAGACTCTCACACACTAGACTGGTAGACACCACCAGATAGAGAGTACAGGTCATCAGCAGCTCTAGGACCTGAACACACACACGCACATGCACACGCACACACCCACATGCACACACGCACAGGTAAATAATTGAAATATGAATCCAATATCTTTTTAACAGGTGTGTGTTACCTGAGACACATTGACCATCCAGCCCCCCAGTCCAACCCATCTGGGCCCGAGACCCCTGCAGCAGGCCTCTGCTATGTCCTGGTAGCTGTGTCGGACCCTAACCAACCCACTGCTGAGTCCACACACGCACACACACACACATACACATATTGACCCTTCGTAGTTCATATACTATATTGTATATTGTAGTTCTCACACAACATAACATCAACTATAACTTTTAAAGGTAATCTCTTATGTTTGTCTTTTTCATTCTGTTTAATGAAAAAAGTGCTGCTTAATTTAATTAATTTAATGTAAAAATATACTGAATTGGACTGGCCTGAATTTAACCTATTGATAAACCCAAAGGCACAGGATTTGTATTAAATAATTTAGCATTATTAATTTTCTTTAGCAGTGCAGTGACTTGTGTATCATCACTTCTGAACAATAAAGATGAAGCGGGCAAAAACACAACCGAAGGATATTTACTCATGTGCACTAGCCATTTTATTTCATTATAATTTATTTACAATGTGTTCATTTCACTAATTAATTATTGTACATTGTTCACAGTTGTGTGGACTGGCAAGCTAATGAGGCAATCTTATCTAATAAGGTGATGATTACATTTCTGTGTGTGAATAGTGTGTGTCTGTGTAAATAGTGCGTAATAAAAGAGTAAAAAGGTTGACCTGTGCTGCTGTTCATAGAGGCAGTCGACCAGGATCCTTCCTGTGTGGTTGCAAACCCACGCTGACAAGACCAGCAGAATAAGGCCCAGATATCCTGATCGGACCAGAGCAAAGGGCAGACCCAGCACAAAGATACCCTGCGAGAGAGAGCAAGAGAGAGAGAGAGAAAGAGAGAGAGAGAGAGAGCGTAAAATAAAGCAAACATTTTAGTTTTTTTTTTTAGAGTATTACTGCGTGTATTCTGTATTGTTTTCTCTTCTGTAAATTGATCGTATTTCAAGCTACTGACTGTATACCAGCCATCTAACAAACTATTTTATTTTTCCAGTATAGATTGTTTTTGGTTCACAATAATGAAAAATCCAGACTTCATCTTATGACCTGATCTTTTTTTGGGTCACAGCTGATATTTTTAAATCCCTGGAAGAAAACAATCAATGTTGTTCCCATAAACTGGGTTCTTGAATGATAAAAAGAAAACACACCATAAATACATTTCACCAGTGCTGTTGTTGCCACCAGTAAGTACCAAACGGATTTGAAATTCAACATGATTTCCCCCAGTGTTATCCAGTCAGGCGCCTCTGGGAACTCCTAGTATCGTATTTTGGCAAAATACACTGCAAATAGCAAATATACTGAAATATGCATTCTGATGGCACACAAACAGACGCATCAATGAATCCTCACTAGGAAAATTACTCTAGCTCTGATAGGAGATAAGAAGATAGATCACTTCTTTTCCAGGTGTCTTTTAAACATTTATGGATTTTTGATGAAGCATGTACATCAATGAAAGGAGGTACTACCTACTTTTAAGAGTAGTAATAAATAATATAATGATAAAACTGGTATTGTTTTGTCAGTTTTAATTGTTTTCCTTTAACTTAAACATGTTTGGAACCTAAATGATAATAATAATAATAATAATAATAAATGTATTAAAAATAAATAATTGAATAACAGTACGTTATTTAGAAGATAACATTTTTATTTATTGTATTGTTCTTGTTACAGTATAATACATGTATTTTGCAGTGGATTATACAACATTTTAAAATGTTAATTAATGGTCAGGAATATTATATTGCTTTAAAATACCTCAGGAGGAAAGCTGGTACTATTTGGTGGAGAGCTGGTCTCATGAAATGTGATTATTAAAATAACAACGGGAGAACAAAGTGCCACACAGATAGACAGACTAGCATTAGTACAGGAGAAATTAGTACATGAGAAAAGACATTCATCCCATTTACTCTACTCATGTATCTACCAAGACAACAAACACGGTGATTATCCAGTCTGACACAATAGGGTTTGATGTAAATTCACCTCTGCTGCTAATTCAAGAATGGGTCTGTGTGTGTGTGTGTTTGCTGTAATTGTGCCTTAATGTTATAATATGTTCTCTACAGACACAGCGACACCCTTCCATTACACCAAAGCTAATCAATGTAAGGACACATTTACATAAAGAATCTGAATATGGCCCAACATTTACACATTTATGGGCTATTAGTACTTCAGTATATACTGGGTTGTATTGTTTTTTTCCCCAATTGATAGTCCAGGTTAATTTGATTTTGAGTGTGTGTATGACAAAGAAGCAAAATATTGAGTTACACTTAATCAGCCCAATCATGTTAGCTACAGTATTATTGATGACAACACTATAATGCCATGATGTTCAACAAATCATTGTGATTGGTTATATTCAACTGATATTAAATGTTGGATTTATTCAAAACCATGACTATCCATGGTAGATATTTACATTGTATTAATTGAACAGTCATGGCAACAGGTAGCTTGTCAACGTAATCATGTTGCTGATCTAAATAAATGCTTACTGTGTGTGTGTGTGTGTGTGTCTGTGTGTGTGCGTGCACAAGCATGTGTGTGTGCGTGTTTGCATGTGTATACCTCACCTGTATAGCGTTTGTAACATTCCATGCAGCCTCCCAGGTTGTGATGGTTCGGGCTGGTTTCAAACCAACGGTACCAGTAGTAGTAGATCTTACCAAGCCCATCTTGGGTCCATCTTCCTCCAGCTGTGCACAGATGTAAGATGACTCCTCTCCAATATCTCCCTCTTTTAGGCTGCATGGAGGCTCTGCATGGCTTCGATCCTCCAAAGCGGGCTTTACACTCTCAACATGGGTGTGGTTTAGGTCAATGTGGTCCTGGTTCAGGGTGCCAGTTCCAGACAACTTAGCTAGCCTGTACGGCCTTCTCTTGTTAGTGTGGTGCTGGTTGAAGCTAGGTTTTTCCTCACTGTATTCCTGGAAGGTTCTGGTCTTGCATGTATGCTTATCGGTCGTCCACGGTTTGTCTTCACCGTTAGTGCTACTGTTCGTCAGAACTGAAGTTCTTGTTGTGTTTCTGGGTGCAGTGAAAGTTACGGTAGTTCTGGTTTCCTTAGGACTGGGAGTTATGTGGGTAATATCTCTTGTGGCAGTGTTGTGAGTAGATGTTCTCGCCGCTCTGCTGACATTAGAGCCTACAGGTCTTCTCTCAGTGCTGGTGTTGATTAGAGGAAATGGACTGTCCTCCATGTAGGTTCTGTTCAGCTCATCTCTATCAGTCAAACCAAGCTTCTCTTCATCCACTTGGAAATACCTGCCAGTAATAATCTATTTTACTGTAATACATATTAAATGTATTAAAAATGACTACAGTAATTTCAAAGGTAATGTGCTGATTTCATTTTTATTAGTACCAATAAAGTAGGTAGATAGATAGATAGATATATGTTACTTATTAATACAGAATACATGTATTAGTAAAAGACTGTATTATTATTTATAATAAACACTGTTATATGACTTACCTTGTTGTCCGGTCCATTCCAAGTTGTGAAGTAGCCCATCTCCACAGAGAAGTTACAGAAGCACTGGGCAGACCAGAGCCCTGTGCCCACCGAAGAGAGCCCATTTTCAGTAACACTGTCTATAGAGAGAGCCTCGTTGTCTCTGGAGGTCCAGACATTCTCAGGAGCTCAATAACTCAAGACTCACCACACACACACACGCACGCACGCACGCACGCACACACACACACACACACACACACACAAATTGACATAACACATGCAAGTTGGTAAAGAGATTGACAAGTTGGTGAGCTGAAACATTTTAATATCCTAATGCCCATGATACTTCAGTGGACACCCATACAGTTATCTCCTGAAGTAAACAGCTATAATGATCTGCACAGCAATAAGGCACTGTTATATATTTTGAAACCACACTAAAACATTAGCTTAAACTAATAATGTGATTGTCAATCGTGCTTGTGAATAAACTCATTTGCGCCAATCAAAACTACAGCCTTTCACCCGGGAACTACCCTTATTAAAACCAAGAGCACTTGTGACATTTAGGGACCCATCATGAACAGGTCTGGTAGCCATTATTGCTCCCAGAGCCATAGTTTAGGAAGTACTGCTCTCTTTTCAATTATATTTTCTTGCATGTAAGGGGTTAAGGGCCTCTCCATACTGTGTGAAGTGAGTCATTGTGAGTGGACAGACCAGCCATTTCTGGCAAGGCTGTCTGCAACAGTTTGAAGCAACATTGTTACATCTGTGAAATTAACAATATTCTCAAACTTTATTTTTTCATCTCTATACAATATGTGTTTAACTGTAGTTTTTAATTATTGCATATGAAATATGCTGACCCAGTTTTGCCCCTAAATGTGGTGTGTTCTGTTTGACAGCAGGAGGAGCTATGGAGTAAATGTGTGTCTACAGGACTTCTTTTCAGTTCCAGCCTGCTTAAGTTCAAACTGAATGACCTGAAAATAATACATGGTTGAGTATGTAATGTACATATATAATGTACATACATATATAATATGTAATATATATTAGCTTTCTTTTCTCTAAATGTTTTCTCATTCTCAAGCTATTTTCACATTAAAAAAGATAATGTTCTGCGTGTATTTAATTTAATGAGCTAAATTCCTTTACCATGATCACTGCTCAAAATACCTTCACAACAACATAGTTCACAGAATGGGCTATACTAGCATAGGGCACTACCCCCAATGAGAACTAGACTAGGCTATTAGCTATCCTACATTAACATCCTTGTTCCAATACACACGTAAAGTATGGTCAAGAAAGGTGTCTAAAGCTAACGTTAGATTAAATATTTATTTAGTTAATTATGCACGAAAAACAACTGTAGCCTATTGTGCCTACTATGATTTTCCGACTTTCGGCAGGGGGGCAAATGTCGTCATTACAGCGTCCCTAGCGCTCCCGTGAGGGGGAGGAGACACGAGTTAGACGGAGCCCCTCGGTTAAACTTGTGCAAAGTTTCTCCCGCCTCACGTTGACGTTCGTCCCCAGTCCGACCCGCGCGCACGAGAGGGAGACCGCACTACTCGACTTGGCGGCGCGAGGACAGTTTATTGACGCGAAAATGACGCTTTGGCTCGTGGCTCTCACGGCGTTGCTATGGCAATGCTGCCAAGGCCAGCAGAGAGGTGAGTCCTGGGCGACTGATGACCACATCAATCTCTGTCACGTTTTCTCTTCCTATTTTTCACTTTAACTCCCTATTTTTTCTAATTGCCCTGCATTCATTATGCGTAAATGGCAGTTATCTTAACGAATGGTCTCCCTTATCATCTTTATTAGCCTACACACTTAGTGGAGGATGTTGTTTTGTGTGTCAGTTTTTCTGCCCTGGCTGCCGCCTGGAAATTACATTCGTAGGTTTAATAGATTACATCATATTAGTGAAGGGAATAAATTAGTTTTGGCCTGATACACAGGCCAGGGATATGATGGTTATAGTTGTACTGTCACATGGCTGACCTTATTGTTACTGTCAGCCAGCTCCATTGATCCTTGCCAAGCCTTTTGCACAAGGCCTACTCCAAATGCTTAGAATTATTGCTGGACTTATTGCTATTCATTCTGTATAGCTACTCTCTTAGGTCATTTGCTCCTTTACTTTGCCAGGCACCTCAATGCTGCTTGAAAAGCTACACACAATAATGGAAAGCTCAGTGTGGCCCAATGTGGAATAGGTCATCTATCATCCTGGCGGCTTGCCCTGTACAAGCAATATGTCTTGTGCCACCTGTAGCAGTTTATGTATGTAGGCTATCTATTGGTTTTTGTTAAATAATTGGTATCTTTGCGCTAACTTCACCAATGCACATGTACATATTACACGTGTTGCCAATTGTGAATATGATATTGAATCCTACTCACTTACAAATGATTTGAGGTTGGAAACATGTATTGCACAAGAAATGTAGGAAGAAACATTCTTTGAATGGTTGTAGGCTGGTGTGACGTTGTCAATTCAGAAATGTGGGTAATGTAGTTGATCGTTTCAGCGCTTATGAGCTTCTTTTGAATTTACAAAAGGCATAATCATTCAACATTACTGTATTCATTTCATAGAACTAAACTAAAAGTCAGAAGTCAAGTGCGGCCAAGTGTCGTCAGTCTATTCGTGGAAACTAGAAAGCATAAGTATAGTATTTAAATAGCCCCAATTAGGTTTTTACAGGAATGCTCTATTGATTAATATTGTAGGGATGAGAATGACCACAAAACTCTTCACATATGCTGGGTGATTATTTGGGCCCCAGTATATTTGATGTTACATTTATGTTATCAAGCACTACAGTGCGGTGTAGCTGGCCAGAACTGCCCAGTAGAGACTGGTACTGACAACTGGGATGCAATCAAGACTAAAACAGTGGGCAGGAAAAGACTCTACTAACCCCTGCCCCGCCAAACACCATTAAATGGAAGCATTTGTAAATTGGTATCAGATGTGTGGCCAGTGAATCCAGATGAAAAGTGTATTTTTTTAAAGCGTTTTCTTTCTTGCTTTCAATATAAGGTGCATTTGTGAGTGTGTCTGCCACAGTAGAGACTGTCACTTGAAAAATGAGATCAATCGAGCTCCCATCATGCCTCTGTCTATTTATTCTGTTGAAATCATCCCCAGATACTGTTTTAACTCAGGAGAGCTCAGGACCTCCTGCAGTGGGTGTGCGGTGGGGGGATGCTGAAGACAAGATGTGTGTGTGTGTGTGTGTATGCATGCGTGCGTGTGTGTGTGTGAGGACGGGAGTGCCATCTGCACGGAGAGCCTCATTACCGGGCGTGTCAACCAGCCATGCTCTCTATCAGCGACCCAGCTCCCGACACCAGAAGATAATCAGAGAGAGGGAGTCACAATGGAGAGGAGAGAGGGAGCCCAATGAAGGCTTAAGAGACATTGAAGTGAAAAATGTAGATTGAAAAGTAAGGGTTGATATGAATGGCTCCTATCTAAGGTGTGAGTTCAGACATGTACAGTAAAACAGTGATCAATAATCATGTACATTAGGGCTGCTTGATTTAGATTGATTGATTATTTAACAGGATAACTCATTGACTTTGGAAATATGTTGCAGGTATTGCACGTAAAAAATAATAAAACAGTCAAACACATCAGTGAAATTTCCGTTAATACTTTTCCCGCCAATCTTTCACTTTCACCTTGGGAGGGCAAAAGTGTCATTCAGGATACCAGCCAAAATAAGAGTTTACTTGCAAAATGTAATGTGCAAAATAATATATTTGTTCATTTTAGTGATAGCATAACTCCACCTAATATATAAACCGATCTAATCAACCAATATAATTGACATGCCTTTGTGTCTGTGCAAGGGCTTAAAAACACTTTCCCCGTACCAAAAACAATGCAATGTCTTTGTGGATATCTGGGGAAATGGAAAGATTTCTGAAAGTTCCAGAAAGTTTTTCTTTTCTTGATGTTCTCAATGTATCTTGTGAACATAGACTATGAATATATTGGGGACTCTCATGAGAGAGCAGAGGTGCTCGAATAAAGTAAGTATTTTTGTGAACCAAGAGAGAAATCAATTTTTTGAATTTGTAATGCCATCGGAGTTATTCATAAGACCTCTCTCGCAGAAACATCACATATCACAATCATAACTGCCAACTTAATAAGGATTTAGCGGAAGCTGGTTTAATTCTTCACCGGTGCCTGTTTATATATGTATTTATGTTTATTTATATCAATTAACCAACTTTATCAATAATTTTCCTGGATCCTCGGGTGATGAAACACGTTCTACACACAAGGGTCTTCAGTAAGCTATAGGGAGTTTCTGCCTGGGTTTTTCATTTCTTTGATTTTTACAATGCAAGTAGGGTAAAGGAGCATTCATATGCTGAACTCACTAGAGGGGTTCAATGTGACACGAATCTACAATGTTTTTTTTTTCCCCTTTTTTTTTTCTTCATCAGAGTAATCAACATATTTTATGGAGTGAATTAATCTCAATATAATTTATTTTTTCTAAAATATGTTGATCTATGGTACAGTATGTTAATATGGAGGCATCAAAGCAGGTGAATGGATTGGATGGAACCCTCCTGAGAAAGAGTTGTAGTGGTTTCTCTGTCTGGGACCCAATTTCCAAACATAGTCGATTTCTTAAATATACTTGTTTAGATACAAGGAAAGAAGGTCAATGGGTAGGATAAATGGAAGGAAACGAGGGAAAGAGCCAAAGAAGGAACAGATGAAAGAGAAGAGTATGAAGAATAGATGGAATTAAGGAATGCAAGATGGATGTTCACCACTCCCTCACGAAAAGAGGTAGTGGAGGATGAATGGGCACAGGCATAGTTTAATGTGTATTTGGATAACAGACAGTTTGAAAATAAAATGACCCAGTAGTTCATTGGAGTATTGTTAAATCAAAGCCTTTGTATTATTGTGCAGTTTTTAAACCCGTCATCTGATTCTGCATTAACCAGTTCCATGTGTTCACATGGCACAGCAGGTGTGTGCGTGTAAGTGTGTGTGTGTGTGTGTGTGTACGCACATGTTTGAAGGAGCAATTCTTTAGGAGCTAAAATTACCCAGGTGCTAAATTCAAAGAGAACAAAATACTTCCTGTTCTATAAGAAGGAGGGAGTAAAGGTGGGCAGAGAGAGAGAGAGAGAGAGAGAGAGAGAGAGAGAGAGAGAGCGAGAGAGAGAGAGAGAGAATGAATATGAAGGAAAACAATTAGTGCATTTATTAATATCATTCAATTAGAGTAAAGGCAGACAGACATGTTAACAGTCTCAGCAAATACAATGTTAATTGCGACAATCTTTCATTTATTTCTTACATTCAAATACAGGTTATGTATTATTTTGTACATGTAGTATTAGCGTTAAGCAGCTAGAAGATGACATACGCAAAAAAATAGCAATGCGCCTGTTCAGTGGGATTTTGTGCCACCATCAGCTGATATTCCGGTTCTTGAACTACATTTGTTTTATCTGATGCTGTTATATACTTTTGTTTAGCTTGTTTAGCGTTAATGTATGTGTTTGCATGCATGTAACATCCTTATTTTGTATATAAGTGTGCGACTGCACGTGAGTCGTGTGTATCCACTTTGTTATCGTGTGTATGCTTGTGTGTGTGCTTCTGTGTGTGTGCGTCTTGTTGTTTTGTTGTCAGAACAGCATTGATAATGCTGGGGATAAATCAATAGTTAATTCTACCAGGGACACCATAGCTGTTCTACCGTGTTGTTTTCTACTAGGCTCCACACGCACACAAACAGACACATAGATGCAGGGCACAGGTGATCAATACGCTAGTGTGTGTGTGTGTGTAACTGTTGTTATAGGAGAGATGACACAAGTTCCCCCATTGTAACATGTTTAGATGTCTAGAAATAAGCAGAATTGTCACCTAGATTTGTAACCAGGAATACAAATCAGGTAAATATATTTGACACTGCATGGCAAATGTGTGAGGCTTTGTTGAGGGCACACTTAAAAATAGCACAGCAGTGGTGTATATAGACCTGTGCCTGTGAGAATACAGCCCGATACGTTGAAGAGCTTCCGATTTGAAAGTACCATATTCTTGGATGCGAAGCATGTTTATATTAAGTAAATACACGGATGTAATTGCGAATAAACAAGGTTGTTATCCAAGCAACCTGAAGCCTTCATGTCAAGGAATGTAAATATGGAAATTAATCTGCTCAGCAGCCCTGTAACAGTATGCATGTCCATGAGGAAATCTGGTGAAGAGCGCAAATGCATATCTACAGATGCTCCAGCGAATTATGATGTTCCCACCTAACACACAATTCAGTTATAGTACTCACTGAACCTAATGCAGCCCATGTTTGGCACCTGTATCTATCAGGTATGCAGTATAGGTTAATTACTATAGATGACTTTGTCGTTATCACAGAAGATCTTGTTGAGGTGTTTGTAATGATCTCATTGATTTGACTGACCTACTGTGTCATGTCTGTTAGAGATAAACCTGTACTGAAAAGCAAATGGGCATTTAACCACGTTCCAAATGTCTCCTAACATACACTGAATAATAGATAATAGATGGATTTACTGATTGATTGGTAGGGTGATTGACTGATTGTAGATGGGTAGATCAAAGCTATTTTCTGTGATTAGGTTTGACACGGCGTGACCTTGTGGCAAAAATACTGCGCGCCTGACACACAGATGTGCAGCTGACAAAATATAGAGTATTGACCTCTTCACACACGCACACACGCACGCACACGCGCACACACGCGCACACACGCACACACACGCGCACACACACGCACACACACGTGTGTCCGCAGCTGCAAAGCCTTCCTCTGTTATGTCTTTCTCTCTGATCTTAATGCTTATATTGTCCCCGGGAGCTTCTTGTTTTAACACATGGTGTCAATAATGCTTCCCCCCTCGTCCTCTCTCCCCTGGTATTCTCTTCCTGTCATCTCCCTTCTCTCCTTTCATCCCTCGCTCCCCGGATCCCCCCCTCCTAACTCTCTCTCTCTCTGTTTTCATCCCACCCTTCCTTCTCCTCTGCATCCCTCCATCCATTCCCTTCCCTCCTAACTCTCTCTCTCTCTGTTTTCATCCCTCCCTTCCTTCTCCTCTGCATCCCTCCATCCATTCCCTTCCCTCCACTCTCCCCTCTCCTTCCTCCTTTCTTGCCCTGGTATAATTTCATCCTGGGTCATGGGGTTGAATGCTGACCTCCTGTCCTTCACCGCTGGAAGAGGAGGGAGTGCAGGACCCCACCCCCCCTGTTTGCCTCCTAGCTCCTCAGCTGGGAGCGGTTTTCTACACATTCCTTGTTTGGGATCAGATGGGTTCGATTCAGAACCTTCTCATGTTTATACACGGGGCAGCGGGCCAGGCAGCGGCGATCCCGAACACGCACAGTACTGTACGGTTTGGTCATGTCATAGAGTTATACAGGAGGAAGTCGAGTATTTCAGCTTGACCCGTGGCGGTGGTTGGACCATACACAAACGTTGTTGCAGAGCTTGTGAAGCATAACCGGCCAGCTAGTTTGTTGGCTCTGGTTGTGGGCGGGAGCTCAGAGTTCTCTATGCGGGTCTGTATATTGTAGTATAAATCTATCTTGCAGCTTTGCATCTAGAAAGAACTAGAATAGAATTAGAATATAATCTGAGGTACTGTATGAATTTACAGGCACAACTACCTCAAACCCAATGAAACAGCTGTAGAATGACTTTAGGAGTCTAAGAAGTCTTAGAACGCACAAGCATAAATCTAATGAGGTTCAGATGGATTTATTCAGTAGGTTACCATGATGGTTAAGATAACTTATGACAATAGATAATTAGCTAATTAGGCTACATGAAAGAAGAAATGTTATGTGTTCTACGTTGTAGAACCTGGATACATATCTGGTGACATCCTAGATCATATTTATGCATACACTCCTCACGTCTCTTTTCACAATATTTCGACACTTCCCACATTTGACCCTTTCTGAATGTTTTTTTTTTTTTGTAAAGCTTTCTCCTCTCTTTATGTTCTTATTTAAAGTCTACATTGTGGGGTGTCTCATTCTGGATGTTGCATCTTCATTCAGATAATCCTTCAATGGAGCAGGTTATGGGGGTGTCATTTGTATCATGTGAAATGTGGGCTTGTAGTCTCTGAGTCCTTTGAGACTGTAATGTGATTAAAAGCTGTATAAATAAAATTGACTTGACTTGAATGGTAACATTAGTGCTACGCTAATCATTCAATATGACATGAATACGAAAATTAAAATAAATGTTTCATAGGACTTTGCCTGTAACTGATCAAATGTACATTTTGATATGATGAACACAGTCAGACTTTTTTTGGTGTGTTTTGTAGCTTGTAAAACTGTAAAATAAATCTCCAAACTTAAGGTTTGCAGATATGCCTTGAAAAAAGCATTAAGAATCTCTTTCATTTTTCCAACAGTAAACTCAATGCAACACATAGTCCTATATATTTCCACACATGTAGCTATTAAATCTATGGAGACTTTTATACTCTGTTTCACTTGTGGTTTTGAGATGGAAATCTTACCAAAAATCAATTCTCTTCTCTCAGTTTCTCACCCTTAGCATTTTATTAAGACCTCTTGGTACGACTTGCGAAAGCTTGTCATTATGGCTCATATTGGCACTTTTTGACTCTATTTTATAAGTCTGTCGAACAACGCGTCATTTCTCACATTTAAAGATAAGTAACACTGACTTTAGAGGATGAAGTAGTCCTGTACATCTGCAGAGGCCTTTGCGAGAATGTGTCTAGACTTATGAGTTGGACCAAAGGTTCTTATGTGGTTATAATATGGTTCAGGCTTGGTTTGGGGTCTCTGTAGCTGTGTGAAGTCTTATTGAGATTGATGCCAGATGGTTTTGGTGGCTCCTGGTAATTACTAACCTACCCCACCACATCCTTGTTCGACACATGGCCAAAATGTGTCAAAGGGAGTGACTGTACTTTACTTTATGCGTGTCTGTGTGTGTGTGTGTGTGTGTGTATGTGTATACAGTATATATAATGTGTGTGCAGCAGCTGTGACTATTGTGTCCCGTGGCCTCCATGCTGTAACCTCTACTCTCCCCAAACTCATGAACTTTGAACTCGCACAGTCACAATCCACAAGCTCTCATTGTTGCCATAACCCCGGCATGCTCTGTGGTCTAACCCTGAACCCCAGTCACTGCTGGCTATAGGTACAGAATTTACTGTATGTGCAGCTATGCTGACCCAGAGACTATTCTCATTAGAGCTATTTTTAGAGCTTTTAGGGCTATT
Source organism: Forbesichthys agassizii (assembly GCA_026546735.1). NCBI lineage: Eukaryota > Metazoa > Chordata > Actinopteri > Percopsiformes > Amblyopsidae > Forbesichthys > Forbesichthys agassizii. Next base: position 10,912 of record JAODLL010013953.1, on the reverse strand, counting down.
AGAGATATTTCTTATTCTGCTAAATGAACCAGTTAACCGTTCAATAAACCCAGGTAACAGTAACCTGAACCCAATGTCAACGTTATTTTTTTATTGGAAGAATCACAAAATAATGACAGATTACAACATTTACACATACATACTATATGTGCACACAGTTTGAAAAGTCCCATTACACAGCAGCAAATAGCCCGGCTGTACAGTACGTACCGATATGCCTTAAAAAACTATGCCTAATGGAGGAACATAGATGGATTGGTGGAATGGAGTTTAGGACATTACAGACAGATCTGTATGCTGTCCACACATACCATCGGCAGCAGAGCTCTCCCACACATGCACACTCACACACACGCAGGTTGCAGACAGAAAGGCCATTATTTTGCGGCTGTGTGTTTGTGTGATGCAACTGATAACAGATAAAAGAGTGAAAGTCTATTCGGCTGCTCTGGTTAGCTATGGATTTAACATTTATATACCTCAGTGTGTGTGTGTGTGTGTGTGTGTGTGGGAACGCACGCATCTGTGCGTGTGAGGGAAATGGACAGGGCAGAAGAAGGGGTGATGAGGACAGGGAGAGAGAGAGAGAGAGAGAGAGAGTTAGTGAAAATAACGGACAGTGGAGAGGTGTGTCTTGTGTATTTAGTTATTTTCTCCATTATTTCCAGTTGCATTTGTCATCAATATTTTGTGGGTATACATTCGTTTGTGTGTTTGGGTCTGAGTGACAGTCAGATCAAATATTCTGTATATAATTTCATATTTCCATTATACATTTTGCTGTTTCCATTATTCTGCCCACATAAGGACTAATGTTCACATCTGACAGCTGTTGAAATACGACGTGTACGTACGTACGCGTGTCTACAGTATGTGTGTTTTCAGCAGCATGCTTGTATTAGGGCGTGCATGTGTATGCTGTGTGTGTGTGTGTGCATGTGTGTGTGTGGCGACAAAAGAACAGTCATGCAGTAATAGACGGGCGACACCTGGGAATTTTGGGAGCTTGTTTGTTTCAGGGTTAGAATTGATACAAATGAAAGAGGACAGTCCATTCAGCTTATCAGTGTTTAGACTGTCACAATTACACTTCCTCTCATCTCATCCAGATGGAAAATGGATGAGGAAAAAAAAAAAACATATTTATTTACAAAGCCTTTGTGAGGAACCTAAGAAAGCAACTCGTGAAATTGGCTTTGGGTGTGGATGAATTGTTTTGAAAAACTAGAAAGATACCTATAAGCTTTACCCAAAAATCCCTTAAATTGAAACAAAGATTGAATAAATAAGTATTGGCGATTCTAAGATGCTGTAAATTAGGCTGAATAAACAACTGTACTCTAAGGCAGGGCTGGGAACAATACTGTCATTCTTCGAGAATCATGCATGCCCACACACACTCGACACAAACACACAAACAGACAGGCCATTATTTTGTGGCTGTGTGTTTGTGTGATGGCGCTGATTAAACATGAAATACAGAGTCTACTGGGTTGGTTTGTTATGGATTTAACATTTATATATACTTCTAGCTCTGTCTACAAGGTTAATAGTCAGTACTCTGTTGATTCAAATGCCACAGACTAATGCATTAGCTGTCAATAATATATACTTGATTCATCACATATAGCATTTAACATGAATAAAAGGAGAGTTTTAGTCACAGCAGCTATTTTAATGCTGATGTGAGATAACACAAATAGGTGTGTATCACCATAATGTCTAACAAACGGCTAACATGCTAGGTAGCGTATTTGTATTTGTTTGGGGGCTCATGTGGAAACTCGTGCCAAACCTGGTATTTCTCAGTTTTAGCAATTCTAAATCAGATCCATGTACAGTATTGTGTTGGCCTTGGCTGGCCTTGTAGGGAAGACAAGACCTGAGCAGTCAGCCCAGGCCAGAGGCTTGTTTCTGACAGCAGGTGGGTGTAGTTGGAAGTCCGTCAGCACATTTATTCCTGGAGGAAGATGCTCGGCGCTGTTCTCCTGCTCCACTAAGCCTATTGTCCTCTGTTACACTAACAGCGGGCTTGGGTTGGAAAGGTCTTGCTCTGCTCTGGGACCCACAATGGTAATTTCAGCTTTTTTCTTATTTGCGAGCCAAATCATATCTATATTTTTTCAAAATGTTAGTTTTTATGACCAGGGTTATGGGGCAGGTTGATTCTATTTTCAACAGTAAACTAAGTTTCAAACAAAACCAAATATAAGTGGTTGGGTAAAATTTTGTGAGTGATGTAGGTAAATAGAAGTGTACAATGTGGTGTCAATTTAGCCACAAGAAGTCAGTGTAAGTGTATGTGGGTCCCCTTAAACACTAGGGGTGTAGACCTCTGGCTTCACCATGATGATGACCATATGATGACTACAAATCTTAAAGGTGGGATGGTCTACAAATTAGTGAGACGAATACAGGTGCTAAGGGGCTGTAAATAATTACAAGTTGAGTACATTTAATAATATCTAAATTAAATATAGAGCCATAAAATAAACTGTGAAAATAAAAACACCCTGACTAAAATTTGTGATTTTGAAATGTGACAGTAAAATTATTGAATTGCATTACTAAACAATTAAATGTCTACTTGCATTCAGTCTGATTTACTGTGCAGTAAATTATATTCAAGTCCTTTGTCTTGGTACTGTAAGTTGACTGTTTCCCAGGTTTTAGTCACCACCAAAGCTAATAGTGTGTCTAATGCAGACATTCCTTCCACTTTTACAGTAGGCACTTAATAATTTGTGTGTGTGTGCGTTTGTATTTGAGAGAGAGGCTTTTGGATAGCAGCTGTTGAACAAGTGAAATAACATCACTGTGTCACCACATCAATTATTTTTCATTTCTACACTCATGAATGCATTTGTCTTTGCTTCCATTTCCCATTTGTTAAAGTCAAAACTCTAATGGGTACGTACACAGGTATTTTTAAATACGTATGTTTTTCTACGCGGTATGGCTTTTCATCCACATGCAAACAGATACTAAAGACCAGGTTGAATATATTAAAAAGCTCTATATTCAGTGTTCACGTGTGGATGAGGAAAACCTTTGGCATGTAACGTCAGCCTGTGCACTAATCTCCTTTTTTTGCAGATTACCAAATCTGTAAACCTAGGTTTTGATAACTGGTAGGCTACATAAACACATTGGAGGGCCAGGCCATGCATTTTACACCTAGGCCAGTGGTGTACCTGAATCAACCCATGCCTTGATACTATTATTATGATGCCACGGTTACAACCATCATAATTAATATTATACATAAACGCTGTGTAACTTGGCGCTGCATCACAGCCAGGCATCTTATGTAGGAAGAATGATATGACACAATCTATCAATATTGCCTTATTTTTATTCGTCTTTTCGTTCCATTTACCGGCATACTTCATTGAGCTCTAGTGGATCCACTGGGTTTCCCCAAAAGTTTTCAAAAGCACCTTTGTTTATGTGTCTATACTCCAAGTTTAGAGGGTGATGCCAAGCGTTGCTTACGTGATCAGCCGCAAGCTTAGTACAATGTAAAATGTCCTATGCCGTCTGCCTGCACTCGCATTTACACTGCGCTCGCTAATGTACGTACATGAGGCGAGTACCGCAATAGACACTAGGAGATCTAATTTGAGCAGGCAGATCATTCAGACTGAGACCCATCTGTATAAATCAAATTGGAATCACATTTCAAACCACCTCCAAATGTTTCAATCCAAGAAGACCTGATTTCATGTGGGTTTCTGCTGTTAAGACTTGCTAAAACAAATCTGGATAAAATGTGGATACAAATATTAAGTTTGGGATGCTATTATGAACATAGCAATAGAGTTGATCAGGTTGTCGTTTAATAGCCTTCCCATAGTCCACCTCCACCATGGGGGACTTTGACATCAGCAAATTGCACACCCACATGACACCACCCTGTACATGCTGTCTGCCATTTACCCAGTGTAGTGTATACTGGGATTCATCTGTAATGAGAACACGTGCGCCATTGAAGGTGACCTTTTGTGGAGGTCGTTAGCTGGCATGGTGACACACAGGCTGCGGTTGCAAGGCCAGCTGGATGTACTGTCAACTCTGAAACTTCTTTGGAGACTGCTTATGGTAGGGACATGAACATTACATTCAGAGGCAACGGCTCTGGTGGACATTCCTTTAGTTAGCATGCCAATTGCATGCTTCCTCAAAACGTGAGGCATCTGTGGCATTGTGTTGATAAGAGTGGCCACTTATTGTGACCAGTCCAAGGCACACCTGTACAATAATCATGCTGTTTAATCTTAACATGCCTTACTTGTGTCAGGTGGATGAATCACCTTGGCGAATGCGAAGCGCTCACCAACAAATTTGTGAACACAATTTGAAAGAAAACAAAATCCTTCCAACAATACGATCTGGATAATTTATATCAATGCTTTATATGTATTACGTATGTACTGGACTTGTTTTAGTTTTGTTAGGCTGTGATTTGGTGTAATTACATAATTGTGGCAGTTAAATAGGACAAAATGTGACTGATCAAATACAGTATCTTATTATTCATTACGTGAAAGAAATGGTTCAGAGAAGTGGTTATAATATAGACTAATTGTTTAACATTTTTGTTTTAACCGACACATCAAAGAACAATTTCAAATAACATTAAATTTAATTAAATTATATTATATTAAAGTTATTTCTGTAAAGTACTCACACAACGATGTTGAAGAGTTGAATCAAGGTTTAATGCCGCTTGTCATTGTTCTCCAAATGTTTTCTGTCATTCCCCTGTCTCTTCCCGCTCTACCTTTCTTCCCCGCCCCTTTGTCCTTTGACCTGGGTGAACACACTACTTAAAGCGGTAACACTCCCAATACGCCACAATTTCCAGTAGTGCTTTTATTTGATGTCTGTTGAATGCAAGACAGATATTCTTGCCCTTTCTTCGGGTGAGCTGTACCTGTACAACATGGGACTATTATATAATAGCAAGAAATCAGGCCAGGTCTTTTGATTTTGACTATTGTTCACTTGTCTTACTCTCCTTTCTATTCTATTTCATCCATAATCTCCAGCCTTGTTTTTACAGTAGTTTTGTAGCTGCTGGACAGAGCCAAGCCCTTGTGATGCGTGGTATAAATCCTCCCCACGTGTGTCGATGGGAAAATTATCTCGCCAATGCTCCATCGCTCTGATTCATACACTGAACTTCTCCAGGACACTGAGCAAGAGATTTTTAAGTAGCAATGATGTACACACACACACACACACACACACACACACACACACACTGTTCCACACCTCATTCCTTTTCCAACCAGTATGGGTGTGTATTTGCTGAGGCAGCAGGTCTGCATGTGCTAGTGGCCATCTTACAGCCGTATAGGTGGTGATGCATGGAGGAATAAGAGGCTCAATAATGAGCAGAACCAGCCTTTAACATGGTAATGTTTCATTTAGGGCATGTCCATTTCGCTAACGACCAGATTCCTATTAGCAGTAACAGTAAATAGTATGTCTATTCTTATTCAGGTCTGCTATGCAAACTTCACTTTTATTTTGTCAGATGTTGTTATGAGCTCCTCTCCTCTTCTCTTCTCCTCTCCAGCCCATAGCAGCCCATTCATAACACCAACCCATTACCCAGCAAGCTATTAGGATTGCTAACAGTGCGATCCATTGCGTGAAAATCAATGTCTATCTAGGGAGCCGTTTGTCTGTAACACTGCTGTAATAAATACGATAAACTACAGCACACATTCTGATACACACACCACCTGAATGTCAGCGTAATGGATTCTAAATTGTCACCCATTTATCTGAGCTACAGTACGCAAATAAAAACCAACCAACACAAAAGCGTCATTAATGTGGCGTTCGCACTTCTGCATTCTCTCTCCCCCACTTTCCTCCTGTTCACGCACCGCCCAACACAAAGTGCACACAAACACACACATACAGGCGTGCAACAGCACCGTTATGGATCTCGTGCTGCTGATAGCACCATGGTCAATCTAACCCCTTTTGCCGGCATGCCAGAACAGTTAGCGTTAGCCTGGGGCAGGCTAATAGAAGATGTGCAACCATCAGCGCCGGCCGATTTTGACGAGTCAGCGAGTTGTAGTTCAGCCCTGTCGAAACCCGGAGCCCATGACTTCACTTGTCATGGACAGCCCGTAACTCCAGGCGCGCTCGTCCATCCATTATAATGGCTGGGTTTGATTGTTGGGCTGTTTTGTTCCAATGAATCGTTTTATTTGTGTTGCGTCGAGGCATGCTTATGTTTATGATGTTATGTATAAAAGAACATTTTAATTGTAAATGACATGCATGATCTCAGAGTTGTATTGTTAAAGTCACTCTATATGTCTTTCTGCCACTAGGTGTGACATCTAGTGGCACTAGCATGTAAGTGCAAATGCACCAGCATCTCAATCCAAAACAAATGCTCTGTGAGCCACACACACACACACACACACACACACACACACAAGCGCACGTGGCTGGACCAGATATGAAATCAAAGAACACACAGAGCGTGGGGTGTGATTTCATTTCCTGCAGGATGTAATTACTCCACTATATATTTAATAATTGTTTCCTGCTATTGTATATTAAAGTATACAGTATTGTATAGAATCCCTTTAAGCAGTGAACAAAATCAGATTTAGTCTGCAAACCTTTTTACAATACATTGCAGCTAAAACAAAGGGTATTTCTCAGGACTGTGGGCATATACAGTCCAGAGCCCTGCAAGATCTCCCTGACTCTGGGGCAGTATGTTGCACCTGTTCAGTGTAGGACATCTCGAGTCTTCATTATAATTATATTCTGATTCTGATTATATTATTCTGTCTTGCCGAGAAAGATTGAAAGATTGTTGATATTTGAACTGGATCAAAACACCCCTTACCACCACCCCCCACACCACTTTGTTTGTGCTCCCAATTGCAGCGTCAGGGCTGTAGAAACACCTGATTATTTTTTCAGCGTGCACACAGAACAGGCAGCTACCAAAACGTGAGTAGATGTTCACTGCATACCACAAAATGTTTTGCGTCAGCTTCCAATTGCTGACGCCACCTTTTAAGATTGTAAATGTCAGAGTCAGAAAACCTGGTTCAGAAAGTCTAAATATTCCCCATGCATTTACCTAGGAATGGAACTGTAATGCCATGACAACTGATGTTGACATTTCCATATTGGGCTGTGACTGTGATGTCAACACATTGTAAAAGGGGAAACCGTATCTGAATAAACACTGGCCGTAATGACTCCAGCATATGTAATTTCTACGGCTGCTGAAGTTGTACGCCCATCTCCCCGTAGACAAAACCTGAGGCTGCTTCAGCAAAAGCTTGTTGCCGTGCGTGCGTGTGGGTGTGTGTGTGCGGAATATTACTCAGGACTACTGGCTGTTCTTCTAGTCTAGAACATTCCTCCATGATTGGTCCCCATGGACCCCACGCCCACTAACCTTTTAGGCCAATAGCACGCTGAGTCATAAATGACTCGAGGAGAAGAGATGAGAGGAGAGTGCAGACAACAGAATGATGCCTAGAGGAGACCAGGCCAAGGAGGTTAGGAGACAAGACAGGAGAGGAAATGTAGGAGCAGGAGAGCTTGGGGGGAAATGGGAAAAGAAGAGCGAGAGGGAATGAGAGATATTAATGTTGTAGCCTATGTGTTCTGTTCCATCGCCGTGGTAACACTCTCTTCCTGGAAGCTCATGCACGTCCATCTGGATTTCCAATTACCCACAATCCCTTGTGACCCCGCTGGCTGCGTCTTGAGAACGATGTTATTTCCGGGACCTGACAAATAGAGAAAATACAAATGCATAAGATACGCGCACGCACATACAACAACGCGCAACCTTCACAGAATAACCATGCAAACACACTGACTCACTCACTTATACCAAACAATGGTAGGACATCTTTTTGGTCCACCATTTTAGATTCTCTCAACCTGACATAAAGTGTCACAACTTTTAACATAAACTTCCTGGTTATTCAATTACTGTAGCAAGCTGATGTTTAACCAAACCTTGTATGTGGCTATAATGCGTGGTGGGCGGGACATGCACTGAGCTTTAAAGTATTGCTGATTTCAACCTACATGGTACTGTAGGAATATAGCTTTAATTGACTAGTAACTGACCCAATTGTAACTCATTGTAGTACAGTAATATGCAATCTGGTCATATGTTTTATAATCCCCAATGTTATCCCCCAGCAAAATCAATAATATACCAAGCTCTTTCAAACCCTTTCAAGCATTTTGTCAAATGCTTTACATGTCATTTAATGTCAGACAGATTTTGTTACATAGCTGTGGTAGGCTACGCTACACATCTGGTCTTCATTGTGATGCTCAGACATGTTAGATCTGATAGTCTTTGAAGCCCATGTGTAGCCTCTGGAAGACTTGAAAACTTTCATTCAACCATTGTAGTTGAATGCCTATCTGGAAGTGTGTTAAGTACAGAGGAAATATTCTGTTTTACTGTATTTTGAGGCCTATTTTGTTTTGTTCTATGCTTGTAACAATACCATTCCAGCATGTTCTATATTGTTCTGTTCTGCCATATACAATAGTGTGTGTACTGTATACAGCAAGGCAGAAGGCAGTAGCTATGAGAAGATTAGATCTTCTACCAGTGATACATTTCTATGGGGCCAGGGGTCAAGTTGTTCTCTCCTGTAAATCTACTCGCTGACATGTTTTCATTACCAATACTAACACTTCCCCTGGGACTGACTGTGTGTGTGTGTGTGTGATTTAAGTAGGAATTCATCAGTGCTGGCCTTCACTCCAGCCTCCAGCCAAGGCCACTAGTAGACTCGCACGCGCACACACACACGCACACGCACCAACACACGCACACACACACACACACACACACACACACACACTCGTTCTCTAAGGTGCTTGTGGATGATTTAGCAAAGTCCTCATCATTGCCTCATCAGGTATGGACTGCATGTGCGTGTGTGTGTGTGTGTGTGTGTGTGTGTGTGTGAGTGAATGCGCGTGTGTGTGTTTGTGTGAGTGTGTGTGTGTGTGTGTGTGTGTGTGTGTGTGTGTGTGTGTGTGTATGTGTGTGTGTGAGAAATTGGTTCATAGCAGAGTAGATTTATCGCTGGCTGGGCTGAGCTGAACTTAATCACTTCAACCACTTACCCAGGAGTTATAGTCCATACACCGTCTGTCTGTCTGTCTGTCTGTCTGTCTGTCTCTCATGTGTTTGCCATACAGACCCTTTTATTTGATGTGCTGGGTGTTTGCATGTTTGTGTTATATAATACATTTCCCCTGTCTCCACCTTTGGACTGTGTGTGAGCTGCTGCGGTCTTTGTGTCACGAAGTGCTGTAGCCTGACACGCCAGATGGAATGCTATAGTCACACGTCCATCTGTTAACAGTTTGTAAAGAGCAGGCATCGTTTTCTGAAGCTTGAGAGATCAGGATGGCCTCGCGAAGCTAGAGACACCTCGTCTACCAGTTGTCAGTACATCTCTGTCAGTGTCTTAATGTCACTATATCACAGTACATGTATAGTAGCAGCAGAGATAATACACCACGCATGTTCACACTAGGTAGAGGGACATCACTTGGCCCTGCTAGGTTTCATTTGTAATGGGAGACTAGTCCCCACACGGCCAGGGACAATGACATCAAGAGGAACGGCTGCTAAAGCCAATCAGATTTGAGTTGTTCACATGCACACTGCTATGTGAGACAGCTAGAAGCGAATTTGAGGTAATAGTTTTGATAATGTTGACTTAACCTTCCATATGTTGCACTAAAGATGCAATTTTTGATATTTTGTTTTTTTTAAGAATTAACCAATATCCCATAATATCATAATATAATAATCCAAAGATTATTATTAAGATAATTAATGGATGTAAGTGACGTAAACCTCTTTGGAACGGGGCCGGCTGGCTGTTTTTAATTGGATTTGGTTGATACATATAAACGGAACCATATAGTCTGCCAGTAGTTAGGACCATAATGAGCAACCGACTTCTCCACTATTGCATATTTTAATTGACTAAATACACCCAGAATAGCACAGTAACACCATAGCTAATAAGACTTTATTTCATGAATATATTTCATATAAATTGCTTAATCAATTGCTTTTCACAGCACTTCAATCAAACTACATTTATTACTTGATAATCACTTTTTGACATTTGGTAACCTATATGTATTTGAATATGTTTTGTGACGTGCAATATACTGTATGGTTTCTGCAAACTATAGAATGAAAAAGTGTATAAAGTAAAATACATACATAATGACCCATTACAAAAAAAGAAAAGAAAAGAAACAGACAAAAGGAGTTGATTGAACACTTAAAATTAAGAAATAAATATACTTTGTGACTCAGGGGTCTATCAAAGTTAGTTAGTTTGGTTACATTTTTTAAAGTTACAGTAATGGCTGATGTTACAGTAAACAGTAAGTGTGTTACTTTAAGAAGCATGACTGCAACATATCACAGCACGTCAAAGGGTCAGTTTGCTGTTTGCTTACAGTAACTGGCTGTTTCAATAATTACAAAATGAAACATGCATAACTACAGTGTGTTTTACGAAATCACAAAAACCATAATCTAGTTTTCATGAAAGATGTAGAAAAAACGTAAGGGATGCAACACTTTGTTGGACATGATAAGTGTGTGACCAGTAAGTGTGACCAGTTTTGTGTTGTGATATCACCAAAAGGACAACATGTTTCACAGTATTATTCCATGTTCTTCTCATTGTAAGTTAGACTAAGAACAGAATGTTGTTAACTATGATCTAACAACCGTGAGGCTATAGTAGGTCTCCAGGGAAGCAGATCTGGATTACAGCAGGCACCACGGATCATTTAACCACATCTTTGTGTGTGTGTGTGTGTGTGTGTGGGTGTGTGTGTG
>JAODLL010013945.1:17500-27500 GCA_026546735.1 Forbesichthys agassizii | reverse complement strand
TGTAAACACAACAAAATGAAATTACCATAAAAATATAAACCCAAGGCATAATTTCTTTGCCTATATGGATCTGGCCTTAGCATTTTGTTCATATCACAGGCTATGTCCTCTCTCACAAGACAGTGAGGAGACACTTTTCTTGGATAGGGAATCCTTTGTTGCATAGGCCCTGCATCAGTTTGGGCACAGACCTTATCCATTGCTTGATTGAGGGGCATCCTGACATAATGTGTACTGTTAGTTGTAAGGACCTATGTTAGCATTGTGGTGAAGGGCCCCATTCTGCACGGTGCACCATGTGATGTTACCACCAGGCCTGGGACATTCTACATGCTGTAGATCTGTGGCCAGTTATGTTTTTCTCCATCTTACATCACATGTGCAATGTTACCTTCCATGTATGTTGCAGCAGGTAAACTCACTTGTTGCTTGTTTATAGTACATATGGACTTTAGAGAGTGTGCTTACGTGTTTCACTAACTGTGTGTTTAATACAATTTTAGTGTGTAAGCAATCGAAAAAAAACTAAAGAACATACATTTAGGGAAAAACATACATTAAAACCATGTAGGATAGATACACCTAAAGTTTTATATTTTTGCTTTTGTCGCTGTTAATCTGGTTACACCAGATAAATCCATGGAATAAGATAAGATGTAATAAAATACAAAATTAAACATACTACTATTGTATAAAAACTATTCAACATGCTTTATTACACTAACGGGAGTTAACAGTATATGGATTAGGCTGTATTTAAAGAAAAATAAATACAGTAACCAGTGTTTCCAGGGTGAACAAGACCAATAAGACATTTATTTACTGGATATTCAACTGTACACACTATCACGTAGGAGAAAGAAAAACATGGTCTAGAGTAAGCCCTTAAGTGGAGGACCTGAAGAGTACAGGCCTTGATTTAATATAGTGTGACACCAGGGCTACGTTAGATCTTATTATATCAGTCCAGGGGCGAGTGAAAACACAGGGTCACATAATGTGCTGGTGCAACAGGAGTTCAGTTGTCATTGTGAAGGAGCCAATCCTTATATAACGATAAAGATGAGATAGAACGAGAAAGGCTCCTGGGCAATAATGGATAACCCCCCCCCCCCCCCCCAATGGTCACACCAACATGACTATACTGTTCTACTGTTGCCTACTGTGTATGGTTGCAGTGACATAAATCCATCTTAACGTGGTGTCCTGAAACAGTGACTTTGAATGACATATTCAGATGAATAGGTGATTACTGAACGCAAGTGAACGTAAACAGCCAGTATCGCAGCATGCTAAAATAGATTGGGGGCCTGAATGATTTCCCTTTCGTCTCCAGTTAAATGGAATTCCTGACTCGCCCTTTGGTAATCTGAATATAGATTACACATGTATTTATTTATAGATTCATGGGCTTGCTATTCCCATCTCTCAGGCCAACTACTTTTCTCCAATGGAGCCAAATGCTCTTAGACTGTAAAATGCTGCGGAAAGTGAAAATGAGGGTGTCACAAAGGCAATTCGATAGATGCAGCGTGTCAATGTGTGTGTGTGTGTGTATGTGTGCGCGTGCGCACATTTGCACATTTGCATATATGTGTATGTAGGACAGATCAATTGTGTGATGAATTCAGCCAGGTGCTGATTGCATGTTTGCGTGGCGAATGGCTGTAAGCGCTTACTAAGTATGCTGAAAGTGCGTGCCTGTGTGTGTGCCTGCGTGCGTGTGTGTGCGTGTGCATACAGTACGTGTGCTGATTGCAGGCATCAGCGTTGAAGGTCACAGATTTAATCAAGCAGCGCGTCACTGGGCTGGGAAAAGAGCGTAAATTATCGCGCTTACACGCGCTTAAACATGCCGGCACAGGGGCTCCACGCTGCGTCCCGGCCCGTAGGCGGGGAGTGTGGAAGTGGCCCGAAAGCAGCGCGATTCCTCACTGTGCTCCTCCACCTGGACGCGTTGCTCGCTCGCATACGCACAGTATTTTTAGGCAAATCATTCATCATAAGGGAGCAAAGTCCACTAGCACAATCCCCCATAGGCCCGGGAGAACACTAGAGGAGAGATGTGTGTGTGTGTGTGTGTGTGCGTGTGTGTGTGTGTGTGTAAGAGAGGAATACAGAGAGAAAGAGTGGGAGAGAAATAAAGGGAGAGAGAATTCTCTGAGGGTCTCTGGTCTGTTTCTCTCTTCCGTCCTGTCAGCCTCCACACTGGAGCGTGTGTGTGTGTGTGTGTGTGTGTGCGTGTGTGTGCCTGTGTGCATGTGTGTGTGTGCCTGTGTGCGTGCGTGTGCCTGTGTGCCTGTGTGCATGTGTGTGTGTGTGTGTGTGTCTGTCCTGTCAGCGGTTGGCTAGGCTATAGGAGTGGAGTGGAAAGGCATCTTTTCTCCGGGGACCTTTCATCTGGACAGCCCAGGCTCTTGGGTAAGGCTAGCCGAAAGGAGCACAAAGGACCCTGGTGCCCTCAAGCCTTGTGTCCACACAAATGCCTGCCCAAAAAGAATGTGAATCTGGGGGGAAAGAATGGAGTGTATCTACCCTCTTTTCTTTCTGCAGGGGGTCTCTGTTCTCTCTTCTATCTTTCTCTCCAAACACACTTTCTTTGTGTTTCTAACTCCCTCTTCAAAGCCCCAAGGGAAACCTGTTACTTGACTTGGTCCCCTTATGATTAATGATTTACCACAGATATGAACAAGGTACAAGCAAAACACGGCAGAGGACAGTGCACATGCACACACACGCACACATGCATGTGCAGTGCACTCAGTGAACACACACACACACACACACAGACAGTGAAGTATTTCTTTATACTATTTCTATCTAACTATTATGTAGGCTAAATTTGTTAGGCACAAATGTATATTACCAATGAAAAAGCATTGAAGTCCGCTATGTACCATTTGTGTGTGTATCTTCGTTGCGCTTCTAAAGACAGAGAATGGTCTCAGATCCAGTGTCTTATTAAATATTAATATAGTCACAAGAGAGAGCCAGTGTGTTTATGCCAATCGATACCTCTTAGATATGATATAGTACTGCTACTCAAGACACACCCAATGATTGAGACACACACAAACACCAACCAACCAATCAACAGTTGTGTCGTTGTGTTTTTATTGTATTAACTGTATTAACTGTTTTCTCATTAAATACATCCATGTTAAAATGTTCTGCACAGTCCAATTCTATTCTATAATACTCTATTTTGTTTTGTATAATGTGGCTCTATTACAGTATGTCCTCTCTAAATCTCTCTAACCCTCTCTAAAGGAACAATATACTGTACAATATAGCACTATGAATGTGTAAGAGATGGTCCTTCAGTAGGCCTGAAAGACTGCAATGACGATTTACACAATCGACGGTTTGGTCTCACAAGTGACCACACACACAAATCTGAGGTCATCTTCATTCAATTAGAATAGCTAAATAAATATTAGATATTGTTTGAGCTGAACATAACATGCTGTCATATGGTAACAAGGTAACATAACCAGGTTGAGTTGAACTCTCTCTCTTTCTCTCTCTCTCTCTCTCTCTCTCTCCCTCCACATGGTTTCCAATTCTACTATCTTAAATGTTAATTGCACCGTTCTTTTGCTTTCTGTCGCATTTGGTTCAAGTCAAACATTGGTTGCTGCTGAAATTAGCATAAAGTGAGAACTCTGTCTGTAAATGTGTGTGTGTGTGTGTGCGTGCGTGCGTGCAGGTGTGTGTTTCCATTTGTGTCAATTCTTTCCGAAAGGGAAGTTGTGTAAAGCTTTCTTGCCCGAGGGAGATGTGCACCATAATGGTCACCATGGCAACAGGCTTTCAAGATGGAACCCTCCTAGTCCCCCTTGAGTGCCACTGCTTCAGGAGCACAGAGCTGCAGTGTATGTGTGTGTGTTGAAGGAGGGGGGGGTACTATCCAGGCTTGTGTTAACAGGCCAACTACTTAAAAATTGATACATCAAGTGCCAGTGGAAAAAAACCTGACGATATTGAATGTGACAGGTCTTGAGGCCATTGAGGTCAAATCTTATGTGCTGTGTGTGTGCGCGTGTGTGTGTGTGTGTGTGCGTGTGTGTGCGTGTGCATGGGTATGTGTGTGTGGGAGTGTGTGCGTGTGTGCGTGTGCGTGTGTGTGTGTGTGTGCATGGGTATGTGTGTGTGGGAGTGTGTGCATGCGTGCGTGCGTTTCCTGGTGAAACATGCCTTCAGCAGTGTAAACATGTATTCATGTTATTGGGTAAACATAGTTGTGTAATAAACCTGCAGAGAACAATATGGCTGTTCCATATTAATGTAAAATAGACAGTGTGTTATCATATGGGCCTTACATGATCACTGTGGCTTTCTGCCGGTGCATTTAAGGGGCAGGGTTTTTAATAATGAGAGACTTAAGAGATATGGTACATGTAGGTGTGTTTAATTTACAGCGCATCAGGACTTACAGAGCACGTGTGTGTGTGTGTGTGTGTGTGTGTGTGTGTGCGTGTGCGTGTGCGTGTGTGTGTGTGGAATAGATATATCAGCATCACAGACCTGCCTCTTACCGAGACTCTGTTTAATCCCTAATCGGAGTTCATAACAACCCTTTAACACCACAATAATCAGCACTGCTAGTAATCCCCTGAACCACACACACACACACACACACTAATGACTATTATGAAATGAAACCACAGGCATTACTTCTCTACATGTCTTAATACTAATATTAACATCCTCGCTAGGTTTTGCACAACATAGCTATGCACGAATACTAGTAAAAGAAAAGCAGCATCAGAAAACATGATAATATATAAATTAGCATTACAGGGGCTGTAAAGAATGAGGTGAATGTTAACGTTAGCACCAGTAAAATGAAAGAAGCCTTTCACCTCAATGTATTTGAGATCTATGTGAAAAGCATCCACCTCACTCTTCATTTACCTTGTTACTGGCCTCTGTTCTCAGTGCCTGGACAACACAATCAGTCAACATGGCTGATAGCAACACAGTCTCTGGTCTTTCCTGCCCCCCCGACAATACAATGAACAGAAGAGTAATTGAGTTCTATAGACGCACACACCTATGAAACACCACAACAGTTGCTATACACATGACTGGCTTGTAATCAAACGAGAGCAGAAGTCATTCTTCACTGCTCTGAAAGTACCACGTCACTGGGCGCTTACAGCAGCCATATAGAAGTGGGAATATATCGCATGGCTCCGGTCTAATCACCTTTTCAACCTACAGTAGCACACATATTATATTATATTATATTATATTCTAAAAATATAAAGTGTAAATACACTCCTGCTCGGAGCCTGACTCCAGCCATGACACAACTTTGAAAAATGCTCAAACAGTATAGAGAGCCTAAGCCCCTTCCTCATTATGGGACCTAAGTTGTATGGTAGTCAATGGTGAGAATAAAATTATGTTCAGATCCCGATAGCATTTGACACAAAGTAGACATGATGAAAAAAATTGGAGTCAAGAAAGTCAGTTTGTCATGCATTTTGTTGAAGTATAAATTAAATATGTAAATGTGTAATTAGTAAGACTAAAACCCTGTGTCGCGTATGGGTCATGACGTTTTTGCACCACAATCGACAAGCCAGAGAGAGAGAGCATTGTTTTGGTGACGTATGTTGTGTAAGGCGAAAGTTGTAGTTCACTGAACGGTTACACACAAACCTAAAGATTACTTTATATTTTCACTTTGACTTGATCTTTTAAATAGACAAACATCATATGTGTACTTCGTGTCACAATTCAAACGGGATCAAAACATTTTTTTATTCTCGCCATTGACTACCATACATATTTTTTCTGAAATAAGGTCCCATATTGCGGAAGTGAATTAGGCTCTCTATGAGTTAGGGATGATATGGAATCCCCCATTAGCATTAACATTTGAATTTGATGACGTACGAGCGGACTAAGTGTACCGTTGAATACCAGCCAGATCCTGGGGCGATATTTAATGGATATGATGTGTAAATCTGTTCTCAGACCATAAAATGCAGATTTTTGTAAAAACCGGGGATTTTATCAGTATTAACACCAGCATTGATGTGTCTCATCACAAATCAATACTAATACATAGTTTACAGATCAAAAAACACATTTTAAGGTGCAGGTACACTTTACTTCATGGTTAAACTTAAATCTCCCATGTTGAACCATTGATCTTGACCATATCTGTCTCATGGTTCTGGTCTCTGTGATTGGCTAGTCATGACAGACCCTTACCATGCTTGTAATATCCTAGCACAATACCAACACACACACACACACACACACACACACACATATAAACACAGGGTCAGAAATGAAATGGTTCTTGCAGTCCAATACATGAAACACATGAGTAGAGCCAGACTCTGTTCTGATCTACTCCCCAGCGCCTGGACACCAGCCAATTACTGAGAGCAACCGAGGGGAACCTCCCCATACAGTTACTCTCACTCTCTCACCTCACTGCGGTCTCTCTAGTGCTCGCTCGCTCCCCAAAATCGCTCTCTTTGTCCTTGAGTCACTTTCCATCTCGCACTGTCACATATCCTCCATCAGCATGTCTCTCTCTGCTGCTCTCATCGCGCCACTGTTTCCTTCCACACTTCTGTTGTGTTTTGTAAAGGCATCGGGACAATAAAGGTCTGTCTGCATGTGTCTCTCTGCTTGTCTTATACGGTGTCTTATACAGTACACACCGCGTTTGTAACGCTTCACTGGTCTCACCGGGGTGGTAGGACCAGGGGAGGACTGTCCGCGTCCCCAGCGCCTCACACCCCCACGTGCAATTAGATCGATTGCCTTCAGCCGTGTGGGTGTGAGGGCATATAGGCTGGGGACTACTGGGACAAGGGTGTGGGTGATTGTTTCGTGTGCTTTTTCGTGGATGTGTACTGTACCTGTTTGCGTTGCTTGTTCATGTTTTGTTTTGAGTTTGAGTTAGATTAAAAGTTCAGCCGTGTTGGCTAGTTCGGCAGTTTGTTGCTTTTCGTTTTTGTTTTTGTTAGTCTGCACTCGCCTCGCCTTCACGGCGTTACAGCGTCCCAAATTATTATGCAAGTTATATTGTACACTGATTTTACTAAATATGCAATTGACATTTAGTTTTTTATTTCTGAAAAAAATTCTCATTGGGTGGTTTGTTTTTGAATTATGCCCTAACGGTTGAAGACTAATTTGCATCGACTATTTAGGGAAACCAGTGTAAAATATTAGTTGCATAATCATTTCTAACGTGGTGCATACAATATATAATATATAAAAGTATATATATATATAACAGTGGTGGGCCGTCAGGACCAGCAAGGTGTGACGTCCAGGGTTGTGGCAACAGGCGCCTTTGCTCGCGTCGCCAGCGCCTCACACCCACACATGCAATCAGCCGATTGCCATCAGCCGTGTGAGGGCATATAGGCTGGTGACGCGCGGCGGGACAACGCGGATTATTGTTTGTTTACTGTTCGTGTTCCTGTGACGTGACTGTGCACGCCTTTGGAGTTTGTGTTCCTTTCCCTTTTAAGTTCTATTAAAGGAGGAGCCGTGTGGCTCGTCGCTCTTCTGGCATCCGTGTGTTGTTTTTCGTTTGTTTGCCCTCCCTTCTCTCTGCTGGTCATTAACACAATCAGAATAACTGATTTGCATTTTTTCATGAAAATGTAATAAAGTCTATTTTCTTAATTTCATATAATTTTTTCATATATCTCTTGGTTGTGCTGCTTCCAGTAGTGTATGTTTATGTCAGAGCTTTTTCCAATCATACTTCATCCATCATGTGTTGCCATGTGAAATAAATCAACCTTGAGGCCTTCAGAATCATCAGTGCGGGCGTCTGTGAATGAAACGGTTGCTTTTATCCAATCAGATTTCAAAATGACAACACGGAAGTCACCTAACATAATGTCAACATTTTCACGTGCTTTGATTGGATGGTCAGACAGCGTGTGGCTCTGGTAGGAACTAGCAAAATCACATAGCGACCTGCACAAGCATTTCATTTTTTTATAACCTACAATGATTGACGGAGGTGAAGACAAGGCAGCAGCGAGACACGAAAGCAACGGTGCTGGTGAACTGATTGTGTCATATCATTCTTGCTATAAGATGCCTGTCTGTGATGCAACGCCCAGTTAAACTGCGTTAATGTATAATAAAATAAATAATTAAAATAAAATAAAATAATATTATTAACAATGGTTTCTTTAACCGTGGCATGATAATAATGGTATTAAGGCGCGAGGTGATTCAGGTACACCACTGAATGCCTAGGTGTACAATGCACAGCCTGCCATTGGTGTATATGTATATACAGTGTGTGTGTGTGTGTGTGTGTGTGTGTGCGTGTGTGTGTGTGTGTGTGTGTGTGGCGCGCGCGCACATGCGTTATTTGTGTGCGTTATTTCCCAGTTGGCTGTCTGTCATATGTTGACCCTGACCTTCTTCAGAGCTCCTGCACAAATATTTACTCTATCCCTTGCTCCCTGACGTGCATGCACACACACACACACATACACGCACGCGCCTTTGCATACTAATACCATAGACACCAAAATAGATCAGAGAAAACAGAGCAAGCCAAATGTCTTGCAAAAATGCAATTTAAGTTAACAAATGTGAACACAAACACACACACACACACACACACACACACACACACGCACACACACAGAGGTAACCCTAGCTGATGGCTCACTAAGTTTGAGCAGTCCACCAGAGGTGATTATCCAGCAGTCTAAAAGCAGATTAAATGGAGACCAGGTGTGTGTTTCTGTGAGCGAGCAGGTCATGGGAGAGAGCGACAGAGAGGTGGTGGTGATGATGGGGGGGTGTTGCAGTCCTACAACAGCTGGTGTGAATGTGTGTGAACTCCAGAGGCCACAGAGAGCAGAAGATATTACCTTTAATTCAACACACACAAAACACCCCACATGTTATATCAACAGATATTCTGCTCACACACACACACACAGTGTGGGAAAGACTCAATGCCATTCCTCTCCTCCTCTGCTCTCCGTTATTTTCAGTTGTCTCTCAATAATTCATCCTCACAGGCGAGGAGGACAGCAGAACCCTGTGGCTTTCACACACACACACATGCACGCACACACACACACACACGTATGCACGCACGAACACGAACACGCACTCACACGCACACACACACACACACACACACATTGCGGACACTTCACTGCACTCCACAGAGCCACGTCAGTATTTTATTAAGTGCCATGGATGCACAAACAAAGGCAATTCAGAGCAGGACGACACTTGTCACTGATAAACAGATGATTATACATTAAACGGCAAATCAAGCTGCAGTCATGTCTCTGTGTGTGTGTGTGTGTGTGTGTGTGCATGTGTGTGTGTATGTGTGCACACATTAGTTTATGCATGTTTGTCTATCTTTGATTTATTTTATAATCATGTGAGGGTCAGTATCTGTCAGTATAAACATCTTTAGGTGTGTGTGTGCACATCTGTGTGTCTGTGTGTGTGTATGTCACAGCAGAGGCCATTCCATTGTCAACCAATCTGGTATAAAGTCTATTTTAATATAATTTCATATTCAACATTATAATAAAAAGTGCACCTCAGCCAAATCTGTCCCCTTGTACAATCTCCAGACGGGCTGACATCCATTCAGAATTGTGTGGTGTGTCAAAATTGCCAAACTGTACATCCAGCACACACAAGAGGTTTTTTATGATGTCCTGCTCGACTCTTCGTGCCACGCTGCGTCTAGACGTGTTTCATCTTCAGAACGAATATCAATGAATTCATCACTTGTGAAGGTTTGTCATCGATCTGTCCTCAGAGAACTCACCGAGCATATGGCTCTATTCAAAGTCTCTATTAAGCATACTGCTGAAGACTGGCTGGTCTACATGACAATTAAGTTTATTCTTTTCTACTGCTCTTATTTACATCTCAAGTTACATCTGCAGTTTTGTAAAGACTGCAGAAAGAAAGAAAGAAAGAAAGAAAGAAAGAAAGAAAGAAAGAAAGAAAG
>JAODLL010013945.1:0-15000 GCA_026546735.1 Forbesichthys agassizii | reverse complement strand
GCACTGCAAGACTATAAGGCTTGGGATGCAGTGCTGTGTTAGTGAGGCAATAAAGCAAGGCATGAATGATGTAAAGCTTTAATGACACGTGCACTCTTATGGATGCACATGCACACACACACACACCCCTTCACACACAGCTATGTGTAATGAGCTCAATGTCTTTCACAGGTGTGTGGATTACACTTATTTCCTACATCTGTTTTTCACTCTTTATTATTCAACGCAAGGCTGCAATCCTCTTATGGGACTTGAACATCGTGCATGTGCGTGCGTGTGCGTGTGTGTGTGTGTGCATGCGTGTGCGTGCGTGTGCGCGTGTGTTGCTTTCACCATATGCTAGTGAATGTCCTGATTATGCCCTGAGGTGTGTTCTAGAACATTCCTTTAGTCTCCGCTCTTTCAGCTGTATGTCTCCCCACCCCCACAGGGAACCTGTGGCACCACAGAATACAAGTCCCCATACTGTAACCATAGTCAGGCCTTAAATCCATTTATCCTTAGTTCTGGGTCTGATTAGCATGGTCTGGTTGAGCAAAGCGGCCTTTACTAGCTCCTCCCACACTCCCTGTTCACATGTGGCTGGCAGACACAGAGCACAAGTCCCCCTGGGAGCACTTTACGTGTCCCTAGCTCTGGTCCAGTCTCTCAGTTATACGAGCCTCATTCTCCCCCTGCTATGAAGCCATGCCTCCCTTCTCCAATACAGACACTGCCCTGGTACCTTCCTTAGTGACGTGGGACCCAACATGAGAAGTTATAAGGACAGCTAAGAGTTCAATACAGGTTGTTGTGTGCAAAGCATGAGGTGATGTGGAAAGTTAGCAATAGCTATACACTCTCAGCTCAACACATCAGTCTCAAGCTTGAGGCTTGTACTGGGACAATGTTATTGCATTGTCATTATCAAATAAGCAGTAGGGGGAGCTGCAGTTTGATTGTAGTGTTTGGTAAAATCTTTAAATCTGCTACATATGACAACCTGGCATACTAGTGGCCCCCTTCAGGTTAGGAGACGCAACTACACTGCACTGTAGGTATATTTTGTCTGAGATAACACATTCTATTAGCATAATCTTTCACAAAGCCATGTTATCAATCCCAAACTAATAATATTCCAGAATTAAAACAAGCAACCAAGGAGACAAACAGAGTGACAAACATGATGGTGGCACACTGACAGACAGAGAAACAGATCAGACTGCGAGAAAGTACAGAACGACAGCTTGACTTGAACACATCATGCTGACCTATATTCCTCTTTACCACTGCCAATCACTTTTCTCAGGACTAAACAAGAGCGAGAGAGAGAGAGAGAGAGAGACAGAGAGAGAGAAAGAGAAAGAGAGAGAGAGAGAGCTAGAGAGAGAGAGAGAGAGAGATTATTACTTATTTCCCCAATACACAAGAGTGGAAACCAACTGGACCATAATAACTACCGAGGCATCTGTGTGAACAGTAATCTGGGGAAGGTTTTCTGCAGCATTATCAATGCCCGAATGCTGGCCTTCCTTACGGAACACACTGTCTTGAGTAAAAGGACAAATTGGCTTCCTACCAAACCATCGCACTACTGATCATTTTTGCACCCTACACACCCTAATAGATAAACACATATACCAAAACAAAAACAAAAAAATGTTTTGCATGCTTTGTTGATTTTAAGAAAGCATTTCATTAAATCTGGCAAGAGGGACTATATTATAAAAAGTGGTGTAGGGGGTAAAGTCTATGACATAATCAAATCAATTTATGTCAAAAACAAGTGCTGTGTAAAAATTGGCAATAAAAGAACAAACCTCTTCACTCAAGGGCAAGACAAGGTGTCTGCCAGGGATGCAACTTATCTGCTTATCTCCAACGCTCTTCAATGTCTACATTGATGAGCTAACGGTATTGTTGGACCAAATCTGCAGCCCCTGGCCTCACCCTAAACAACAAGGAAGTGAAATTCTTGCTCTATGCAGACGACCTAGTGCTGCTGTCACCCACAGCGCAGGGTCTACAGCAGCAGTTGGATCTGCTGGAACAATACTGTCACAACTGGGCCTTCTGGAACTGATCTTCCAGAAAAAGCCCAGATCTCAGGAAAGCAGACATATGTTCACCCTAGCAAATACCAAACTAAAGCACACCATGTCCTATGATTACCTGGGGCTTAAACTCAGCGCCTCTGGGACATTTGGTCTGGCAGTGAATGCACTATAGCAGAAGGCTTGTAGAGCCTTTTATACAATTAGAAGAAACTTCCATTAACTTACTATACCAATTTGAATCTGGACTAACATATTTGATAGTATAGTCACAACAATAGCCCTATATGGACATGAGGTCCACTCAGTTAGCATGACCACATTGGAACAAGCATCCTATAGAAGCCCTGCAGAATTAGGCTGTTATCCATTAATAATAAACATTAATAATAAACATTAAGAAAAGAACACTCAAGTTTTGGATACATCTTATATCACTGCAATTTTAAGCACTGCAAACCCAAGAACTAAACCCCAAAAACCATCCTTTTAGTCAGCTGATCATGATACTTACTAACCAACTAACACCTAACACTGTTCCATCTCACATCAGCACTGCTTCAAAATCACAAATTATACTAAACCAACTTATTAAACAAACAAAAAAGGCCTATCTGGAACATTGGAAAAATCAAACCAAAACACAAAACAAACTTCATTGCTATCTGGCCCTGAACAGGAATTATGAATTGGCTGAATATCTTTTTACTGTCAAAGATATAAAGCAGAGACAGATACTACCCAAGTACAGGCTAAGTAACCACAGTATTTGAAAAAGGCAGACATAAGAAATCCTGGTTACCAAAAGAATCCAGAATATGTGGTCACTCCACGACAGGTGAGGTAGAGACAGAGATGAACTTTCCCCTCAAATGTGACAAATACGCCTCCTTAAGAGAGACGTACTTTCAAAAATCCTGTAACATAATACCAAATGTTTACAAATTAGGAGGACTAAATTACAAATTATTCTTGGAGTGGGACCTACAACTAATATTTGAGATATAATATATGATAAATAAATAAATATAATAAAATATGAGAGACAATGAAGAAAGAGGGAGAGAGCGAGAGAAAGAGAGAGAAAGAGATGCTGAGGTCCTTCTATCTGTCCCCTCTACCATTGAATGTTGTAATTGATAATATTAAACACACAGGGCTGAAGGCCTAAAATACGCACACACGCACGCACGCACACACACACACACACACACGCACGCGTACGCACACCTCTGCCCTTCAGCATGTACTGTACCCACAGGGTTTAAAACAAGAGCTGTATGAGAGCACTGCGAGACCGAGACAGCAGGCGTGTGGATGTGCGTGTGCGTGTTTGTTAGGGAGGTGGTGGGGGGGTGCAGTGGCAGACAGGTCTAAAGTGAGAGAACAGTAAGAGAATACACAAGAGACAGAGAGAGAGAGAAAGAGAAAGAGAGAGAGAGAGAAAGACCAAGACAAAAGAGTGAGAGTGATATATATATATATAGAGAGAGATATATACTGTATAAATATATATATATATATATATATATATAGAGAGAGAGAGAGAGAGAGAGAGAGAGAGAGAGAGAGAGAATGTCCCCATGAGGTCGAAGGGGACAGAATCCAAATTGACAAGTGAGTATATATGTATGTATATTATAGAGAGAGCTTTAGAGAGAGAGAGACATGGAGAGATTATGTAACCCCAGCAGTGATGGGGTAGAAAAGAATGGTTTGTGAACATCGGCTGTGGAAGCAGCACTTGCTTCAGCGAGCAGGCAAACAGCTGAATATTTGAGGATGTGCTTGAATTCACACGTTTTGACAGACATAGCACGAAAGGAAAACATTTGTGTGTTACGTAAAGCAGGTTCTCAACTTGTCTGAGACCCTAAAAGATGTTAATTTTAGCCTCCAATGTACATATAAATATATATATATAAATATATATAAATCTACATAATGTATTCATGTAATATAATTAGTTTTATTCTAATTGATAAATATATATCAATAATTTAAAGTAATTATTCGGTTTGTTAAAATAACGCATTCATTTTGATTAATTAGTTATGTTTTTAAGAAGTGTACCCAAAATTAATGCAGATTAATAATATTGATAACCCTTATTGTTGCTAATGGTTGGGTGGAATTCAAAGCCTGAGAGCACAAAACCAGAAGTATACAAACATTAGAGGTTGAAGAATATATGCTAATTCGTTAAAGTAGTAACGATATCGACGCAAAAAAGATCTTAATAAATGAGTCGGTAGCCTTGCATGCTCTACCCAGGCGCCACTCCTCGTCTAAATCATAAATAATATTTCCAAGGCCTACCGTAGGTGAAAACGTGTCTGACAAGGACAATCTCCATTTAGACAAAACTGTTTGTCAACTGTCAGTGTCAAAAGGCTGTACATTACTTTAGGAGACAGAAGGACCCAATTTAGCCTATATTGGAAGTTGTCAAAAAATGATTTCATAATGCTATTGGAGGAATATGGAGGCAACTAAATGTAACGCTACATACGGTGAGTGGCATTCATTGTAGGCGACACAGATCACAGTGCAAGACAAAGAAGCCTATTAACGCAACATAAAAGCCAAAGGTAGCGGTACCGTTACCGCTCTCCCCATAGGAAACAATGGCACAGCCTTTATATCAGACACATTAGCCTAGCCAATGTAGAATAGGCCTAAACGCTGTTTTTGTTTTCTGCATTGACAAATAGGCCTAGGCTAAATTATAACACCAACGATGTTGCCTTACCATACTGTAATAATTCCTGCTAATCTTTATATTCAGTTTAAATCATGCCACCCCATCAAGCATAAAAAAGCACTAAGCATGTAATACATTAGATACATACAGCTTTAGTAATTATTCTACATATTTAAATGAAAGGTTTTTCAAATAATGAAATAAACAAGCACCACTGAGTCACCCTTCAGCTTGTTCCTAAACTCCACATCGTGAACCACTTGCGGTTCACGTCACGCGGTGTGTCAGAGAATCAGCAGACTCAAATGTTTCAACCAACTTTGCTTTAGGGAAATGGGTGGATAGAGTGGAGAAAAGCAGCGAAAGAAAGCTGACCCATGGCCTATAATTGTTCAAAGAGGAGGATAGGAGGCAAGGAGAGAGAGACCGAGCTGAAACCTGCGTGGTGAAATAGGAAGATGGGCGAAATAGCGAGGACCATCGAGGGTGGCGATAGAAGGGGGAGGGGGGGGGGAAGAGGGAAAGAATTAGAGTGGGGGGTGGGGGGTCCCATTATAGAAGCAGACACCAGAGGCCTGTTAGAAAATAGCAGTGGTGGAGAAAGAGAGAGGAGAAAAGAGCTATAATTGGAGGTGTCTGGTGTTTGTCTGTCTAACGCAGAGAGGCCAGTAATGATTCCATTAGCGCCTCACGTTGAGCGAGTGAGACACACACACGCACGCACACACACGCACGCACGCGCACGCACACACACGCACGCACGCGCACGCACACACACGCAGAAGTCAGATACAGAAACTAGAAAACTATAAATATAAAATGAGTAGTCTGTATTTTGAAGACAATAGGTGGATGCTACATTATTATTTGATAGATGTTTAAGTGTATGTGGTCGGAAGTATGTTATAGACACTAGGGTTTTACTGGGGGAATGCCGATGACAGGGGAGTTGTTGTATACGCTGGGTGAATCATTTTGATGTTAGGGTTTATTGCTAGGTGATTGATAAAAAGTTTTTAGTGGATGGAGGTGGAAGGGTAGCGTAACCATACAGTAAAATTATTTTTATATATTTCATAGAAATCACAGTAATGACAAAAAGACTGGATACAAAATAACAATGAGAACAGATAATATAACATTTAATAAAAATATGACATATCTGAATATTGACCAATGGTAAGCTATAAACAGACAAAAAGAGCAATGACTCTGGTTGGCTGGTTCACCCATTAGCCGAGCCTCGAACCTGTGTTCCCCATATGGAAGCCCTTCAGACTCAGTGTCAGAGCAGACATCTTTTGTTTGGAGCCAGCGTTATTTACTAAGAGGGCACTTTGAAAGCCTGGACCTTGCCCTCTGGGGGATGCATTAAAGTGTGACACAACCTGGTGTTTTCCTCTTCACGTCCTCTCGTGTCTTTGTTAAAAGCAGCGTCATTACCGATGGCTTTCCATTAGCTGTCTATGTGATGTTTTACAGGAAAATAGGCTCATAAAGACAAAATTAACTAACAAAGGAAAGTGGCTTTCCAACTGTGTTTTTAAAATTAATTTTCACTAAGGCTACACATCTTTGGGGTGTTTCATTTACAAATGATAGAGAATATTAGATATAATATTT
Source organism: Forbesichthys agassizii (assembly GCA_026546735.1). Lineage (NCBI taxonomy): Eukaryota > Metazoa > Chordata > Actinopteri > Percopsiformes > Amblyopsidae > Forbesichthys > Forbesichthys agassizii. Next base: position 8,640 of record JAODLL010013945.1, on the reverse strand, counting down.
TAAATCTGCCCTAACAAGAAATATTTATTCTTTGACCAATCAAAATGTTTTGTTGTTCATACACACATGCACGCGCACGCACACACACACACACACACACACACACACACACACACACACACACACACTCACTACCCTCTGCTGCTCATAACTCACATTGCTGGACAAGGAGCAGACATTTATCTTATGACCTCTGACCTTGACTTGTCACTAAGACTCAATCATTACCAGTGCTGGCAAGCGTCACATACACACGCACACGCACATGTGCGCGCGCACATCGACATTAACGCACAGATGTCGAATGTTATTGAGGTTGTTTGTAAGGGTGATTGCCCAGGTCCATCTACTCACTCTTATTAGTACAATTCAAGGAGCAGACCGATTAAAGGTCAAATGGGTCAACAGCTTTGCTTTGTACCACTGACTTTAAATCAGATCAGGTAGCGTGTGCATTCTACTAGTGTGTACAGTGTTTTGTACTTGTGTACTTAGTGTATTCCCATTGTGTGTGCATGCATACTGTACTACCTGAATGCCCAAACAGAATTCGAGTTTCCAAAGACAACCCTTCAATGACATGATCATGTGACAACAAGGGCAATGCATAATAATGCGCCATGGCCTGTCTCCACTCTCCACAACATTGCATTCATTTTCCAGTTTGACTTCCATGATGGAGATGCCTCCCTTCATTCAGCTCAACATTACTGAGATGCGCTAGCCCTCGCTACAGCATGCTGCCTGACTGTTTACTGTAATGGTGCACAGCCTGGTTATATTCACTAGTCTCTGAGGCCTGACTGCCAAGGCTTCTGGGTGCATTCCCGGCTCAACGGCAAGCCACATTATGTGCGCAGCATTCCAGTCTGCTCTTATGAATATCTATGATCTGATATTCATTTTTGGGAGGAAGCACGCCAATGTGAACAGGTGACAGTTGAGATTCCAGAGCTAATCCAACCGTGTGCATGCATATGCATGTGCACAAACGCAGGAAGTGCACGACTGTGATACGTAAGCACGCGCACACGCTCGCACGCACGCGCACTCACACACACCATCTGTAGAGTTTTACAACTCAATATACTGAATCCTCAGGCATACCTGCTCCACATTTCACACATACACACACACACACACACACACAAGCAATACACACCGTAATGCACACAAGCAAGCTGCTCTCCCAGTCAGCCGGGATGAGATATTCAGCCTTAACAAATACAAAGACCGAGTTGTCTGTGAGCAACTTCTGCCCTTTTCTCTGCAAGCTGTGTCCTTGCGTTGCAATGCTAGTGCAATAGAGTAGCAAGCATGTACATTGTTTGAGAAATGTCTACAGCTAGAGCACCATCACAGATTCCATGACCTTGGGACTAGATGGTTCTATCTGCACAGAGCATAGTTCGGAGATATTGAACGTCAATGTTTACACATCAACTATTTTGTAATGAATACTTCTTACGTAATCCACTAAGATCCTTACCATAAAGATACAATCCTTAGATATTTATGAATCAGTTTTATTAGGGGGGGGTGAAATCGTAGATAGAACTGAAATGTCTCAATAAGTTGAACAATAAGGTTTTATCTGACAATCAGACATTTTTATTAGAAAATATAATTATTTTATAACACTATTTTACCAAAATATAGTCACAACACATCATGAAATACATTTCAGATTTAATTTAATAGTTAATGGTTGTATATTGTCTAATCTTTAAAAAATAGAAAAAAACAGGATTACTTGGTAAACTTTTAATAAGACTTAGGTTCTCATCTTGAAAACTATATTATGATTCCATCCAACACTATTATCCTATTCATCATTCCACTATTATACATTTAATTTGTAATACGAACTGTTGTTTAAAAGCATGTTTATTTGTTAATGTTAGTGGACCCTGCTCTTTATGTAGGGCAGCCTGATTTCACTGCAACAGAACATTACATATTTAATAAATCTTCCCTTACGAATTTATTTAATATGTATAATCAGATTATTTATTTATAAATATTATTATCATTTATATATACTGTATATATATATATTTTTTATTTTTTTATTTTATTTTAAACAATTTTTTTTATTGTTGCCTACCTAAGCAACCTGTTTTACAGTGTATATTAAACACTGTTGGCACATTCTATAAACCAGAGCGCAATTTGTCATTAAACTTATCTTAGTTATCTTCGGGTCATATTTGTTCAGCTCTCTCTCTCTCTCTCTCTCTCTCTCTCTCTCTCTCTCTCTTACTCACGTTGGCAGATATCCTTGTGCTCCTCGTAGCCAGGCTTGCACACACACCGACCAATGGGCACCAGCCAGCCCCCGTCCGCGCTGCAGTACATCTTGGGAGCCTCAAACTCCTCCGATGAGTTGACACACGCACCGTGCACCTCCACCAGGGCAGAGTCTCCACCTGTGACCGTGTCTGGGAACTGGGCCAGGTTGAGCACAGTGAGGGGACACTTCTTGTAGAACACCCTGACAGACACCAGGGCAATGCAGGCGCCCAGGTCTTGGAAGGCCAGGTAGAAGCCCTTTTTGCTCAGGTTGCTGATGTCACGCACCTCCGTGTTCAGCTTCATCACACGGTCGCCCACGTCCACCTGGAACAGAGATATTATAGGTTAACTCTGGTGAATGTAGAGAGAGACATTATCTTAACTCTGGTGAATGTAGAGAGAGACATTATCTTAACTCTGGTGAATGTAGAGAGAGACATTACATTATTTCTCCTGAATAAGGAGAGGGATATAGGTTTAACTCTGGTGAATGTAGAGAGAGACATTATCTTAACTCTGGTGAATAAGGAGAGGGACATAGATTTTACTCTGATGACTGTAGAGAGAGACATTAGTTTAACTCTAACTAATGAATAAGGAGAGGTAGAGACCAAATGTTAGATTTACACTTAAAATGTAAAACATCTTAGTGCTCCAGTCTAAACTAAGTTTGCAATTTCAGCTATACTTTATTCAGTATTGTTATACAATATATTGTTTCCAATTATGTTTATTAAAAAAACACGTTTGATCATTTTTATAGGCATATGCAGTTTATATATTTAAAACCTTTCATTAGGTTTTGGGTCACATGCAGTTTCAAAACGTTTTTTTGTACTATATATTCCTGAAACCCTTTTTAAAAGCTTTTATGTACTGTAGGCAGATTGGAGGTGATTTTTGACAGACATCCATATGCATTTCATTTTGTTCCCTGAATGTGTCTGGCAACTGTTGGCCAGATGCATGGTGTAAACCGGCAGTGTGCTGATAACATTGGACTCCCACATGTTTATAGTCACAGTTGTATGTATATTTACTGTTACGCAAGCAGTTTTATATATATTACTGTAATGGTTACACAAGTAGTTTACTGTTACAACAATCTGGAAACATTACACTTGCAAATGTGATTTCACACAGGAACGGATTTATTGATTGTACTTGTTTGTGTTTTGTGGAAACAGTGGTGCTAGACAGTGTGTGAACCATTTGGGATTATCTGAATTTCTGTTAACCTAACACGCCAGATGCTTTTTTTATACAAAACCATCTGGGCCATCCTTGGAAACTGTTTGGAAAAGGGCAGGCACAAGACTGGTGATTGGATGAACCATCTGTCTTTCACGGGCTAACTTCACACTTAAACCACGCCTATAGAGAGCCAAAGTTACTTCTGTGTTATGGGACTTTAGTTATGAAAAAATATGTATGGTAGTCAACAGCGAGAATAAAATTATTTGTATATCCCGTTTGCTTTGTGACTGAATGTAATGTAAATACTTGACATTTTAGGCTACACACAGCCTACACAGAAATATAACTGAAACATTTTAATTTTATGATTTCAAGTAATTACATTTTAACATGTCACGATTTTATATTGATTATTTATCTACAACCAGGAGATAATATTTGCACTGACATTGCATATAGCTAAAAATAAACCGGTGGTGTTAACTCTGTAGTCTTGCCATAACAGTCAATGACCGAAGTCTTCATCCTAAGATGCCAAAGGCTTTCGAACGCTTCGAAAATTGACGAGTTGGGAATGAGAACGTTTAATTAGTAAGACTACAAACCCTGTGTCGCGTACTGTAGGTGTTTATGAATTTTTTGTGTTTGTGAATTAGGCTGTCTATAGCCAGGAGTTTCTCATAGTGTCACGCCTACATCCCGTGGCGGGGAGGTACCAGCCTATCACACGCTCCCGCTCCCCGGAGTACTAATCACCGATCTGTGACAGGTGGCAGTCAGGGACTCCCGCACCTGTTTCTGGTTGAGTGTTTTTGCTCCCCTTTATCAGTTGTTTTTTGTGTTCCAACCCTTGCGGGTTATTCTTGTAGCTACGCTAAGATTAAGATTTTCTGCGTGGTTCTGTGTCTGTATAGCTTTGTTTTGTTTTAAATTCCTTGGTTTTGTATTCTTGTGTTTGTCGTTACCGACCGCCTCACACATAGGATGCTGATTGGCCACAATGATCTTCATCAAAATCCCAATAATAGACCAGAATATTACTATTTTCAAGCCTTTTTGGTAATGCAGAAATACATAAATCCACAAAAATCAAAGGGTTTGCAAATTGTCAAGCACCACATATTGTGTGCTTGTGTGTGCGTGTCTGCCTGCGCGTGTGCGTGTTTTTCGCACGTGTGTGTGTGTGCATGTGTGTGTGTGTGTGTGTGTGTGTGTGTGTGTGTGAACATACCTGGGTGAAGCTCTCATCTGCGGCAATGGTGTCAATTTTGACATACTGACTTTCCTTGATAAACCACAGGTTGGCGTTGTTAGACTCATAGTAGTACATGTTAAATGTCTGCAACACAAACACACACACACACACACACACACACGCACACACCTGTCACTACACACTAAACACGTAAGAAAATGTATCAAAACAATGAGCGAACAACGGCAGATACCATACAAACTAGTGATGAGGTGAAATAGGCATGGCTGATTTGTTATATAATACACAAGGCTCCATCAACATAGACTTCAGCTGTCCCTCTACAGTTCTCACTCCATCTGTCTCTCTCGCCACTCAGAGCTGCTGTCTCCCACCTGCTATTACTGTCTGTGTATCTGTGTACTGTGCTTCGTTAGTCAATACACACTTAGAAAGGAGATGAAAATAATTAAATGAGTTAAGTAGGGGGAATTAATACCACCCACGGTGCCTCATTCTCCATCAGCGTTCAATGTCACCACTTTATTAATCATAATTCTCTATGTAGATCAGCTGCTGTGTGTGCGTGTGTGTGTGTGTGTGTAAAAGTTTACTTAAGTGTAAGGTAAGGACATTTGTCCTCTGCTTACCCTCATCCTAACTACAGGAGCAACCATGTAGCAGCGCCCAGGGACCAGTTCCAGTTGCAAAGCCACTGCTCAAGGACAATAGAAGGAGCATTCCCTTATAAAGCTATTGTCTCACATCAAAGCACCAAACCAGCCGCAGGCTCTCACCCTTGGTTAGCTAAATGTGCTACAGTGCACCTGCATAATATGTACTGCATCGGGTTACAGTAAGGGAACATCATAAGTGTACAGGCACAAATACACTTAATGTCCATATGAGCCATAATAGCAATTCACTGTACCTACAGTTAACTCAGCTAACTCTCCCAGGTTGTGGTCATGTTTGGCCACAAGGGGGTTGTGATGAGACAAAACGAATCGTGTTTGTGCCATAGACTGTATATATAAATTGACAAACCCTCATCCATAGTCACCCATAGCTTTTCTCAAACGGGTTAGACTGTGCTATCTAGAGAGACGAGATGTTTATTTTGGCTATAAAGTCAGATATCTTAACATTGGAGTCTATGAAGTTTGACTCCCTTTTGCAGTCAAGCCTCAAGTGGCCATTCGAGGAACTGAAGATTGTTGAACTTCCGTGTTGTATTGTGCTGTCCGCTGGTGTTCCTGGTCTACGCATTGACAGAATGGCAGTATAGCGTTTGCTGACTGTATCCGCCCAGTGTACCTAGACATATTGCTATAGGCTCCCAGGTTCCATGTGCATGGGAGTGGCACTTACCTCCTTGCAAGTGCCAGGCACCCCTGGCAGGCTGTTGCAGTCCCTCAGGGTGAATTTGATCTCGATGTAGACGCGCTGCGCCCCGTCTCGGCTGATGTGGCGCGTCCGCAGCCAGTTGTTCTGGTTGGCCTCCATGACGTTACACACTTGGTAGGTCCGCATGGGGGTGTTCCTCTCATCCATCACGCTGATCTCCTCCCACTGGCCACACCAAGGAGGAGAGAGAGAGATGTAACCCCATAAGACCTCTATAAATATTATTAGTAAACCTAAAAATATATGTTTTGTTTTATGGAAATTGCCTCTACTTGTAATTCAGACTTCCACTAGTGTTGTGTGGGAAGGGGTTTATTTAATATTTTAGTGTATTTGGGTGGAATGGGGGGGTTGTGAACAGCGTTAGATACGGGGGGAGGAGGTAGAGAGCTGCAGCTATCAGACATACATTTATACCATCCCCTAGCTGTTGCCCTGCGAGACTATAGACAAAGGAGATCTCATTCCAAAGGCCTCCTATGGAAAGCTGGGAACCAGTTCAGCTAATTGTGGTTTGGTTGGAAGCAACACTAAGCTAGTACGCGCTCTGTTTTCACGTCTGGGCGAGCTGTGACCGATGATCTGTGTCCAAACGCCTTCAAGCACTCGCTGTGTCCAGGCAGCACGTGTCCGTACAGCAAGAGTGTTGTTTCTTAAATAAATGCACCTACGACATGCGCACACGTGTGTGCATGCGTGTGTGTGTGAGAGAGAGAGAGGGAGAAGGAGTGATGGCAGCAGGAGGAGAACGACTTAGAACAGAGTTAGTTTGTCTCCCCTCATCTGCTGCCATCTGGTTCCACTTGTGAGTGGGAGCTGTAATTGAGAACACTTCTACTTCTCGCATGAGCAGGAAAACATTTATGTGCACGTGCACGCACACGCACACACACACACACACACACACTAAGAGAAGAACGTTGCTATTTCTTGAAGGAAAGGAAAATAAACCAATGCGGTTTCAGAGACCCAAGATATGAGATCCACTCAAGGGGATAGCTAACTGCCAGTCGTACACGCAGACTGAGACACCCAGGCACTAGATGAGCCCTGGTTTGTGGACCACCATCTTTGTTCTGAGCCACTGTCATTCTCTTAAGACTGATGCTTTAAGCCTGGGAGCGGTGGGCGCGTATCCACTTACCGTACAGCAGCCATACCGTTTATAAACACACGTGCCAACGCATACTAAACTGGCGTCAACGCACACGTGCGTGCGCACAAGAGCGTGAACTCACGCTCAGAGACACAACAAACGGTGCGAGAAGAGTCAAATCCTCTTGTGGTAGATTCAAAAGAAAGCAGCGTGGCACACGGATAGGATGAAAAACTAACAAGAGCAAACGAGCGAGAGAGCGCTAGGGCTGGCACCAAAAAGCAAAGGAAAATGCAGAAAAGGCTAAGAAACTTTCAGACTCGAAGGGCCTGAGCACAGGTTGGGGGTTTTGAAGTAAATTCTACTTGACAGCCCAACAAGCCGAGAAAAGCTTGACGCCTTTTGCCTCAGAGCCCTGAGCACTAAAACAGACTGGCGCAGAAAAACACACACACCCACACACACGCACACACACACGCACACACAAGCTTCCTCACACAACTCAGATGCTTTTAATATCCAGCCTCCTCTCAACATCGCAGAGTGTGAGTTTAAAATCCATCTCTAAAGTGTTCCGATCATTTATCAAACACAGGAACCACGCCTAAGAAATCACAGTGTGGAAGCCAACTTCTGTATGCCACATCTGCTATGTTCATGTGTCTCCTATAGGGCCCTATATAGCCCAGTGTGTTGTTGTGATGAGTGTATGGGTACAGGGACTGTATGGGCTTATACTGCAGGACTCCTACATGACGTATATATGCAACACACACAAGCACAGTCCCGCTTGCAAATGACACAAGCTGGAATTATGCAGTCCGAAAAAAAAAAGATCAAAACTCGAGACACAAATAGCATGAAGAGAGTGGGAGAAAGAGAGAGAGAGATAAAAAATAAAGAGAAGAATTAATGTGGGTAAATTACAGGCTGCTTGGCAGCTAAATGGACCCATCTGTGTGGAGCTGGACCGGTTGGACATCACAGGACCCAGAAACACACAAACACACACACACACACACACACACACACATTACACACACAAGACTGTGTCCCTGGAGAGAGACGATTAAAGCGTTTATGGGAGCAGTCATTTAGGGATAAAGAGAGTTTTATGATGCCTTTGTTTATTTCTTGGTAAGCAGGGCTTGGAGAGTCTGGACAGCGGCCATTTCCTGCTGTGTTTGAGAGTGAGTCTGTTCACCGTCACCCCATCTGGAGTTAACGCACAGGTGTGCTGGCCAATCAAAAATCAAACCTGCTCAGCTTGCTGCTGTGACTCTCATCCATTGATAATATAGGCTGACCCTCTGGCGTCGGAAAGATCCAAAATATGACAGGGAAAATATTTGTACAGCCTGAAGAGTTTAAGCTCTCTCTCTCTCTCTCTCTCTCTCTCTCTCTCTCTCTCTCTCTCTCTCTCTCTATATCTCTCTCTCACACACACACA
>JAODLL010013925.1:0-28522 GCA_026546735.1 Forbesichthys agassizii | reverse complement strand
ATATATATGTGTATATATATATATATATATATATATATATATGTGTATATATGTCATATGTTTATCTATCTATCTATCTATTTATCTATTTATCTATCTATCTATCTATCTCACAGCTTAGGAAGCTATAGCTAAAGAAAATGTACAGGACAGCATGAAATTGAAAAAACAATTTAAGGACAGACTCAATAATAAAATGAGGTTTTAAACAGAATTTCAAATGTCCTTACATTTTACTCTGCTCCTGTAGATGTCACCATAGAGCTATAGGCTATTTGCCTTCTGGCACTTAAGACAATATTTCAGAATACAGCATGGTAGAAAATATTTGTATGGACTTCTGTATGGAAACTTACTCTAGTGGGTTTATCCTCAAAGAAAGGGTCAATTTTGCTGGTCCCCCTCAAAGATATGCTGAATCGAAGCACATAAAACATAGCTTGTTGAGAATGAAGAGCTCATTGACATGGAGTCTTGGACCTCCACAGCAGGAAGACAAGGGCCCTCAGTGTTGAAAGACAAGCCCGCCAGACTCCAGAGCTCATGGGCCTATGGCCAGACTGGCAGTTTTCAAAACAACATAAGAAAACAATAAATAGTATAGTTGTTTGATTTGTGAGGCTCCCATGCTCTTGTGCATTAATAGTTGTTTGTTTAAAATATAAATATTTACAGTCACAATAGACATAAGATGCATATGCATTTAGCAGACACTTTAATACAATGGTTTTTGTCAGTAACTGAATAGATCATACACCATAGTAAGAACCCAGATTCTGTTAGAATAATGACATCAGGCTGAGGAATATATTTGTTAATAGAAGTTTGGCCATTACATGTACCATTCAGTCCTCAAAAATTATTGCTTGAGCATATAAGCAAAGCGCTTAAACCCTCAGTCAATCAAAACATGGATCAGGAAATGTGGTGGCAGGATGGTCTAGAGGTCTGGGTGTTGGGTTCCCAGCCGGAGGGTTGTGGGTTTGAACCCTAATATACTACTACTAATATACTATTAGCGTGACATCGCAGCCTGCTAGGAGGATGATGCAGATTAGGCTAGGCTACTAGCAATAAGTGATTATTTGGTTAAACAAGAAACTTTAAAGTTAAACAAATACATAGGATTATCATGCCCATAAAGTTATGTTTTTTGCACAATATGACCGATTGTTTATCTAGATTTAATCAACTGTAACTCGCACTCCCAAAAATGGCAATCAGTTTGCGTCAGTTTTCGGTGTAGAGAGTGGGGACGAATGAAACGCATTGATTCTTTCCAAGCCCATTCAGGTCCGATCTGTCAAACTCTGTCAGTACATGCAGCACCTATCGTATATACAAAATATTGCGTGGATACGTTACTCTTTTGCTGAGTTTTCCCCACAAGTAGTTTTCGGTCATGGAAAATAAATTCACACGTGGTCATTGTTTTTGAATGACACGTGTTCATTGTATCATGTCTCATTGTAATAATCATTTGACAGATTATTCTGTTCTTTAACACATCCTGAAGTTTGCCATGTCAGAGTTAATCAGTATAGAAGAGTATAGAAGTAATTGAGGTTTAACTATCAGGAGTCACTAGACTAACAATGAGCATTTCTTAAGATCAGCAGCTAATGGGGTCATGCTGCGTGTGTTACGGCATTCATTAAAACGTGTCATAGTGAATTAACAGAACTAGTTGTGGTGTGAAGTAAACAACAGAGAGAGTTCTGATTGTCCCTAATACCTATCTTAAATGCCTATATAGGCTATGAGGGCATTTCATGATGTCTATCATAGGAATGTTTCAAATGTGCAGCAAACACATTTTATAGGCTATTAATAATATTTTTCTGTAAATTACCCAATGTAATTTGAAGCAAGAATTTGTGGTAATGGGCTGATCTAGGCTAATCTGCACGAAAAATCCAAATAATAATCATCCATTGTTAGGCCATAGGTTCTAAAATGATTTTTAATAATACTGTAAGATAAATTACATAATATATTTGTAATTACATATTAAGAGATATATTGTCAGATATTTTCAATAAAAACAAGAATAGTATAAACAATTTAATCAAGTTTATACTGTAGTGTATCATCCGTCCCACCTCTGTGTTTCATTCGTCCCGACAGATTGGGACGAATGAAACAAAGCTCGACTTGCGTTTAAAGTAAAATTATACTGAATCCTTTACACATTTTTACAAAATAGCACCTGGTATTTAGAGAGCACACATGTGAGTTGTTGATCACAACAAATGTCTATTTTTGTCTGTAACATGATCTTTTAAAATTACGTTTATCTGAAAAGTGTTTCATTTGTCCCTGCTCTCCCCTACATTTTCAGTATGACCCCAATGAGTGTGTCTTTATCAATTAACAATGCTGAGGTTAAGTAAATCAATAAACAGCATTTAAGTCGCCTATTTCTAAACCGTTTACTGTTACTGAACAATAGCCTATATTAATCTAATGTAGATGTTGATGTGCACCATGCACTTCATGCTCTTGCTGACAGATAACTTGTGTTTAAGCTACGGTAGCATGTCAGTTACTGTATCAAGCTAGGTTTACAGATTTGGTCATCTAAATGTGAATTCTTACTTACAGTTTACGTACTAGCGATAAATGTCAGTTCCTTAGCTTGTATATTTTTCTGAATACTAGAGTAGACGGCTGGGCGGTCATATCCTCATAGGGGCGGTACCAAACAAACAGAGTAGCTTCTATGTTTTTCTTCCTTTTTTACTTCTATGGCCATTGCAGAGCAGGAAGGCTCAGTACATCTCCAAGTCTCATATACATAACTAATTAGACTAACTAACTAAAAATATTCGGTTTTCATGGAATGACTACTTTAAATGATTTCCAACTATATTAGCCCCATCCAAATAAATCCATTGTATTGTACACTCACTAGACTGTTGTTAGTGGGCTAGCTAACTAACAGCGCAGTATGTTAAAGCCATTCCTGTCCTGTCTGCATGTTCCTTAACAGACATGCAATCATTTCCTGCTGTTCATAGCTACCACTCTCCCAAGTCTGCCACAAGTCTGCTGAAGTCGGTTGAAAAGGAGGAATATGGGATCTCATAGTAAATAGACCCCTTTGTGCTGCACTACAGCACTGCAGCTCAGCAGCTCAGAACTTTCCTAATCTACTCATTTGGGCTTTATACAGAGACAGGACCCTTGACTGAAGCTGATCTTCATGTTGCTATTTCAATGTTTATGCACAAAGTGGGAAGTGAAAATGTTTTTTTTTTTCACAGCATAATATTTTTCTAATTGAATCTGCTATCAAATTAAGAATAATTGTTCTTTCAAATCTCAGGACAGGTATTAAATGTCAATGTCACTTAGAAGTTCAGTGTGCATGTATTGTGATACCTATCTTATAAAAAAGACTATAAATGACTCCAAATGCTTGCCAGTGGTTTGACTAATCGATTTAAAGCTTGGAGACCAGACATGTTTTATTATCACATTGTGTCTACAATCTCAGACCCTTTTCTGTCATGACTAAGTTTGGCTTGGAGGTTACCACTGGTGTCACATAATGCAAAAAGCTGTATTGTTAAATGCTGTACCAAGTCACTTGGAGTATTCTTTTGCATTCACACTGTTAAGCTAACCCAGCGGATCTCCCTTTGCAGCCTTTCATGCCTGTGGTGAACGTACCCTGCTCTCCAGATGTGCATCATTTCCTGTGCCAGGCCTTCTTCCCAGCGTGCACAGAGGAAACCAAGGTGATCCGACCCTGCAGGGAGCAGTGTGAGGCTGTGCGCTCTAACTGCAGCAAAGACATCGCTACTTTTGGAGCTGCTTGGCCCTCTGAGTTGCAGTGTGAAAGGTAGCGTCATGAACCCTGGGGATATTGGACTTGCTATCGTGCTAGCTTACAAGCTTCCTTACATCAATATTTAGTTCTCATTATAATGTTGTTATTACCAACAACAAGTGGTTTTATTTTTCAGTTGCACACAGTACTACTAGTGCAGACAGTGATTGGCTTTGTGACCGTGTTAAAAGTTTGTTCTTGAGAAACAATGGAGGTTAGTGGACAACAAGGGTTGTTGTTATTGTGCTGTTATTGGCTGAGAGCGGCTTCATATGATAGGTTGTATTTTTACATTGTACAGAATGCTGCTCATTTGGACACATGAACTGTTAATGTATCGGCCAGACTGCAAATGCTCATGTTTACGTGGAAGCATTACTATGGCGTACTGTATATGAGCTATCATGGCACATGGTATGCGTTTGTTTATGTCGCGGATTACAACTCAACTAAATGTTTGAGTTTTGTAAAACCCCCTCAAAATGCCCTGACCATCCCTAATACACACGGTACAATGTCACCCTTCAGACTGGACGCCTGCACTGCTCCACGTGGTTCAGCCTTGCCTCCAACAACTCCTAAGAGCCCAGCATCATCCAAGAGGGACCTGGGCTTTTGGTGCCCACTGCAGCTGAAGACCTCGCCAGGGAAGGGCTCTTCTTTTCTGGGTGCCCAGGACTGTGCCCCGCCCTGCGCCAGCATGTACTTGAAACCTCACGAGATGGAGTTTGCCAAGAGCTTCATCGGCGTGTGTTCCATAGTGTGCCTAGGCGCCACCATCTTCAGCTTCCTGACGTTCCTCATCGACGTCAAGCGCTTCCGCTACCCAGAGCGCCCCATCGTCTTCTACGCCGCGTGCTACAGCTTCGTGTCGCTCATCTACTTCGTGGGCTTCCTGCTGGGCAACCAGGCGGCATGTGTCCAGGGCGGGGGCGTGGCGGCAGACACGGTGGTGCTGGGCTCCCAAAGTAAAGGCTGCACTCTGCTCTTCATGCTGCTGTACTTCTTCTCCACCGCAGGGATGGTCTGGTGGGTCATTCTTACCATCACATGGTTCCTGGCAGCGGGGCCCAAGTGGAGCTGTGAGGCCATTGAGAAGAAAGCGGTATGATGACTTGGTTTCTTTTTATTAGCACAGATTTTATTGTTAAAGTGTAGCTGCACCCTAAAATGTGTTTTTTAGCTGTAAACTAAGTAATAGGATTGCGCTGTGGTGAGCCACATCAATATTGACACAATTCACGTTTTTATAAAGTTGATCATTCTGTGTGCTGAAAACAGAATTACACGTCATATAAATCACCCCAGGACCTGGCTGGTTTTCATAAGTACACATAGTATGCTCATACGTCATCAAATTCAATTGTTAACGTTAATTTGAATAGAGGTGTCCCTCTCAGCCCCCCCACCCCCACTGGGGTGCAGTTGTTAATAATAATAATAATAATAATACATTTAATTTGTAATGCACATTTGAAACAAATGAGCTACAATGTAGACTTATAAAAAAACACTGTAGAAACATCAATCAACTTTTTAAAAATAGATTAAAAAAATAGACTAGCAAATTAATAATTTAATAATCATAAGCTCTATTAAATAAAAATTGTTAACACTTAAAAAAAAAAAGTCTCAACAGTCTGTGGTGCCCTTACAAAGTCAGGGAGGGCAATCCAGATTTGAGGAGCAGCAGAACAGAAGGCCTGGTCACCCATGGTGCTGAGCTTAGTCCTGGGGATAAGAAGCGGTGTGAGTTCGCTGAGCGGAGTGAGTAGTTCTTTCAGGTTGGAGTGGGCGTTTCCATGGATGCACTGGTGGGTGAGGAAGGAGAGCTTGTAATCAATCCTGGCGGAGACGGGAAGCCAATGAAGTGCTTGGAGAAGGGGTGTGATGTGGTCATACTTTTGCACTCTCATGAGGATCCTTGCAGCGCGGTTCTGTACATACTGCAGTCTCTGCAGGCTCTTGGTAGGGATCCCGAGTAGTGCGTTACAGTAGTCTATTATGCAATTTTGGAGGTTTTCAGCTGGAGGAAGTTGTGTTTCATCCACACTTGTATATCCTCCAGACAGGCGGTAATTATGGAAGGTTATGGTGATGCTGGCAAAACTGCAGAGGGGTGTGTATCACATTTCACGTAGAGTTGTGTGTCGTTGGCATAGCAATGACATGAAACCCCATGGCGGCTAATGGCATGGCCAAGTGGGAGGATGTAGGTGATGAATAGGATGGGGCCAAGGACAGATCCCTGCGGGACCCCACAGGTGACTGTGTGACTGGAATCTTGCATTTTCAAGTGAAATATACTTTATCCTCTGTCATGTGGGCAGAGCAGAAACTAGATTGAACTTTTTCATATAGGTCATAGGTTCATATAGGTTAGTTGTTTTAGGTGGTCCTGGAGTTGGATGGCAACGGCCTTTTACAGTACTTTTGAGAGAAATTGAAGATTTGAAATGGGCCTGTAATTTGCTAAAACATCTGTATCAAGAGTGGGTTCTTTGAGAAGTGGTCTGATTATGTCAGTTTCAATGCCAGATAAGACATTTCCAGGCTGGAGTTAGTGGTTTATTACAGAGGTAATCAGGGGACTTAGGGTGGAGATGTTTGCCTTCAGTAGAGCTGTAGGAAAGGGGTCGAGGCCACAGGCTTCTCAACTTCTTGCTGTGAGATGTTATGGAAGGAGTGTAGGGGCTGGGAGATTGTAAACTGTACATAGGAGGTGGTGGGGGCAGGTGGTGTTGAAGATCAAGAAAAGGTTTTGAAGATGATTTACACTTTAAAAGAAACAAACTACGTTGTGTAATTTTTGCTTCGTCGCTAGCACAATTGATAACAAATAGTGGTAAAATAAACTACATTTTCATCTTAACACCTATGCATTAAAGTGTTTCCATTTTACGCCAGGTGCTAGGTGTGGCACTGAAAGTTACCATTAGCATCAAATAGCAGCGTCTGTTACATTGTTCATGTACAGTACTGTACGTGGAATGCAGTGAAATATAATCTTGGCTATTACATTAGGTATGGCTGGATATATGACTGACTCAGGATTAGAGAAATACCTGTAGGCGAGTTGGACTGCAGCTGTTTCAGTTCATTCCAACTGTTCCTGACTGAACTTGAAACACATGTTGTGGTCTGTCCAGTTGGCTGCTAAAACCTTAGTTTGAGGACGTCTCTACCCCGTACAGCCGATAGAGTGGAAACCTTCCAGAGTATTGTGCGTGGTGAGGAGACTGTGTGTGTGTGTGTGTTAGGTGTGTTTCCACTCTGCTGCGTGGGGGATCCCTGGAGCGCTGACCGTCATGCTGCTGGCTATGAACAAGGTGGAAGGGGACAGCCTGAGTGGCGTGTGCTTCGTGGGGCTCTACGACCTAGACGCGCTGCGCTACTTCGTGCTGGCGCCGCTGTGCGCCGGCGTGCTGGTGGGCCTGTCCCTGCTCCTGGCCGGCATCGTCTCCCTCAACCACGTGCGCCAGGTGATCCAGCACGACGAGCGCAACCAGGAGAAGCTGAAGAAGTTCATGATCCGCATCGGCGTGTTCAGTGGCCTGTACCTGGTGCCGCTGCTCACGTTGCTGGCCTGCTACACCTACGAGCAGAGCCAACGCAGCACCTGGGAGGACACCTGGATCAACGACCACTGCCAGGAGTACAGCATCCCCTGTTCACACAAGGTGCACACTACACAGCACAGCACAAGGGGGCAGCTGCTGCATTGCCTTCCCTTACAGTCTAGTTGCAGTTTTAGATAAGATCTAGTTCCTTTACACTGTTTATTTTCATTGATTTCCATCATAACACAAAGTATAGAAGCTCCACACATTGGAAACATATAGCAAAGACTGGGATATTGTTGTTTATTTATGTTCCTATTTATGGAGCATACACAGAGAACCATGAAATAGTGGACCATGATGAGGAGATATTAGATGACAAAATGTGTATTTGCTTACAACCTTTATAAGAACTGCAGTTGCAAAAGTCACTCCAAAACTAGGTACATTGTCAATTGCTATGGATTGCTATGTTTTGTACATTTTTACATTTATTTGTGTGCTATATCTGTAAAATTACCTAGCACTGTATTTCAGTGGTGTTGTTGAGTTCATATACATTTAGTGTAACTGCTAGTTAATACAGTAGAAATAGGAGTTGGGTAGGTAATTTAGAATTTTTTTTTTCATTGTTAAAAACACTGGTTTTGGGTATAGTCAGCTATTGCAAGCTAATTGTATGCTAATACACTTTTTGTCAAATTCACCAATATCTCAACACATATTGCTAGTTTACTGTGTTGAAAGAAAATAATCTGATACTTCTACACAGCCCTGGCTCCGTAAATAGTAACATAAACAATGTGCATGGCACACAACACCCACAACAACAAAGCCGTAGTACTAAGCATTGCTTCACAATGTGTTTCAATGTGTAAGGTGTTAGCAACCGTTCTCTAGAATGACTAACCCTGCCTTTAAGCCCTTTTCACACATTGTTCCTGTAAATTACCTGCATGGCCGTGCAGGCACAGCTAGTGAGTTTCTCTATTCTATTTTTCTCTATTCAGACTCATTCAGAATCTCAATATAGGTAGATTTACCTCTTGATCCTGTCCATACATGTCGTGGTAATACCAGCATAGTTACAATAGCCTGGACAGTCCAGCAGTTGGTGGTAGCTAATGCAACACGTTATGAATCCTGCCAGACACCGTAAATTAATACAAGTTTTCAGGAGAATTCAGTTAGCTTACATTTGAGCTTGCTTTGCAAAATTTGTACTTCTGCATAAAGTATAGGCAGCACTTAATTTACATCCTATGTATCTTATGCTGTTGTCAGCGTTTTAGTCCAGGCTATATAGCCTAAATTTGTGCAGAAGCCCTGCTAAAGTATGGTACATGAATTAGCTGTAGCTTACAAAAAGTGTACAAATCTTTTAGCTTTGTGTTCTAACAAGCATATTATAAAATATTTATTTCCAGCAAATCTATGAATTAGATTTGCAAGACAGCAATTTTGACAGATGGTGCAACAGAAAGAGATAGCTTCTATAGTATTTTTTCTTTGTCTTGATAACCAGGACGGTCTAGCAAAACCAGTAAAACTATTTAACTCACGATAGGTGTAAAGTTGTATGCTATGTTCAAGGCATATACATACAGTATTTTTAACTGTTAAATACAGTCTTGTGATTGGCTTGCTCACTCCACGTGAACACTTCTTGCGTCAGAATGAAGTGCTTGTTTCATGGTTTCTGCTTTCACTCACATCACAGCCATAGTGGAATTTTTAGTGTTACTAAGTTGCGATGTGGCAAAATGTGGGGTAACGGATATACGGTAGAGGTACAGTTTATCGACCCCTGTTCCTATTCACACATGAACTCATGCAGGAACAGTCCCTGTAAAATACAGGGATATACGGCCTGTGTGAAAAGGGCTTTAGTTCAAATGAATTGTGTACAATGGTTACCATACATGTTCACACATTTACACACTATACACAGCACCATGCAGTTACAAGGATTCCATTTAAAGGAAAACGTATTCCTGTGTTTCTTTGTTCCAGACAACCGAGTATGACCGTCCAGATCTGTCTCTGTTTCTGGTGAAGTACCTTATGACCCTGATTGTGGGAATATCTTCAGTGTTCTGGGTCAGCAGCAAAAAGACCTGCTCGGAATGGGCCTTCTTTTTTAACCGGACCCGCAAGAGAGAGTAAGATTACCACTCACCATGGTGGCACATGGTGGCACAGATGTTCAATGTCTCTAATGATGACTCATTTATCGAGTGCTTTAGGGTCATGGGTAGTGGCCCAACAATCACAATGAGATGATCAAATCAGAGGTTCAAATCCACTTCTGCATTGATTGTTTTGATTGTTTTGATTGGTTGTGAAATACTTTTCAGCCAAATGCCTATACTACAGCTTGTGTATTTTGTAATGACTAATTCCAAACGTAGAAGCCCTTTCCACCGGGCGGTCTCTGTTCTGTTGCGTCAGCGATCTGTTTTTGCTCCGCCATCTGCACTGCATCCTAGGAGTTTCCATAGCAACAAACCAAACAGAAATGTTGCCGTTGATTGCTTTCAGAAGCGTCCCAGAAACTTTTTCGTAAAAAATAGAACTGCCGCCTATTTTTTGCGGAGCCGAGCGGAGAGCAGCTTCTGAGATGCATCTGGGACGCTCCTGGGATTCTTTGGTTGTTTACTTGCATTGACGAGTTACGTGACGGAGCCAAAAGGCGACAGAGCCCGGTGGAAATTGAGGGTTATGTATGTAGCTGAGGACTAATATTTTAGCATGGGTAGCCTACCCATCAGCCTGTTTAGCAACTCAGCACTAGCTGTTAGCTCTTCCTGCATCTCAACACCTACCGTACGCTGCAGACTTCAATTCAACTTTTGACAATCCTGGCGCTATGCAGAGGATCTACAGTAGGTCTTACAGCTATTCCATTTGTACCTGTGGTTTCAATGCAGGGTCACATGTCTTGACCAAAGCGATGTAGGAAAGTTGTTAAATAGTAAGCAGGCCCCATATAAGCAGCATAAGGTGATGCTTGTATGCTTGTGGTGTGTGGTCCACAGCCCCATCAGCGAGAGCCGCAGGGTGCTCCAGGAATCCTGCGACTTCTTCCTGAAGCACAACAGCCGCGTGCAGCACAAGAAGAAGCACTACAAGCCCAGCTCCCACAACCTCAAGGTCATCTCCAAGTCCATGGGCACCAGCACCGGTGCTGAACCCACCCACACCCCCAGCCTCACCGCAAACCATGAACCCAGGGCCCAGGGCTCCCTCTCGGAGACCTCAGCCAGGGAGCACCTTGATCGGGCAGCCTCCAGCCGGAGCTCCAGGAGGGCAGAGAGGGACCGAGAGAGGGACCGAGAGAGGGACCGAGAGAGGGACCGAGAGAGGGGCCGGGAGAAGGAAGGCGCTTTGCAGAGGGAGGCGGTAGATAGACGCAGCAAGACAGGAAGCTCCAGCAAGGTCAGCAGCCAATCGGAGAGCAAAGCTGCAGATGGAAGGTGAGTCAGGTGTTACATGTGTTGCTTTCTAGTAGAGAAACGGTTCTCAAACACATGCTGTGTAGATCAGGAATAGTAGCTAGCGTTGAATCTTGCAGACAGATGAGATTAAACTTAAATCAATCAATCAATCAGTCACCTACCAAGGTTGATACCAGATCTACATGAGATGATTGTAGAAAGGGCCCATGAAATAACCTTGTCTTGTATACTGGTTGGTTCAGAGTGACTCCCAGGAGTGACCTGTCAGAGGCCAGGCAGGTTCCTACTGGTCAGCAGTATCCAGCCTTAAGCCAATCACACAGCAGTGTCCGAGCCTCCGCTTCCCACCTGATGTGCCAAGTAGTGGAGGACAAAAAGGATAACAGCTGCTGAGACCATCAATCTGTTTGCTTGCATATAATATACTGTATATCCAGCTTTACACTATAGTTGTGGTATGCGTCTCAAACACTATCTGTTATCAGTACACCTCACTGTGTGTTGAATTTGGCTGTTACTGGGCATTAAAGGTGACCCAATATTGAAATTGTCATTACACTCAATATGTTGTTACTCCACTAAATGCCCTGAGAAAATCTCTTCTCTGTGGTTTTCTTGGACCTCATTATAGTTTTACTTTATATTTGATTATTGTACTTTTTTTACTTTATAACATGAAATGCATTTTCAGTTGTTGAATTATCGTTACCAGAGATAATACCTCAAGTTTTGTTCCAAAATGTTCTAAGAAGAACTTGGGCACTTCAAGTGTCTCTAGAGTTTTCCTAAATGTCACTGAGCTTTATTGAGGTTTTAGCCATTTAGTAGAGATTAACGCAAAAGCCTTTTGACAAGGCTGTGTTTCTACTGTACAACAACCACCAACCATTTTATAGAATGCATTAATTAATGCTATTTGTGTGCTGTTATAATTGTGTAACCTGCACATTAGGAACCAGCAATATTTATGTAAATGTGTTATATTGTTTAACTTAGTCTGCCACTGGTATAGTCTGTACACTGTTTTGAGGAATGGTATAACTATCAACATTCTTCCTGTGGTCAGTTTAATCTTTTATTTTTTTTGGTGGCATTCTCATTTGAAATGATGCATCTTAAAACGTATCTAGCAGACATAGCATGACATTTATTTTTGTTCTTTTGGGGAAAACATATTTTTAGATAATGTTGGATTTGTGTTTAATTGTTTTATTGTTTATTTTTTTACTGGAGATGTATATTTGTTGTTCATATTTGCATATATAGCAGAATTTCAGCTCTGTAATTAGGAGTGGGGTGAGAGATTCTAATCAAATACACCTTTTGTCAAATTCAGCAGAATGTGTCCTGACAGTCTAGTCTGTGTGCTGGGGGGAAAAAAACAACCATGGCCAACCTTGTTTATTAGGAAAACAAAGTGGTGTGGACATGCTAACCTGATGCGCCAAATGTTTGGTGCACAGAACCATCTAAGATTAGGAAGCTGTCCATTGAAACTGTTTGGAAAAGGGCAATGGCTTTCTAAAATGTGACTGTACCAACCATCTGTTTAATCAGTTTATCACGGCTAACAAACTTCCCTATTTCGCTTTGCTGACTGTTCCTGTCCAGACTGATAATCGTGTCCAAAAAAAAAAGTCAAACAAACTGGTGAGATTAGGATGGTATCACAAGGGTACCGTTTTGTCTGCAGTTACCATTATTGTGGTTGAAACCAGCATAAGACAACAGTTTTGGTTTGAAACTTAAAGAGCACATGCCCTTCCTCCTACAGCTTTCATATAGCAGCATTATCTAACCTTACACTCCTGCTGGCACTTTAGAGAATAATGATTTGACCCACAGTGAGCTGGCTGGGGAAGAAATGTGGGCTTCTGAGGTGCTGTAGCCGACCAGAGGAGTATACATTCTAAAAAATATGTATGTGTCTATCTCAAATGTGTAGGTGTAAAGTGGTGAATGTATTGGAAGAAACAGATTTGTTGTCATTCGAATCTATAGGGGTTCTATATCTTCTGAATATCATCATCATCTTGTGAATTGAAGGGTCTTAATTTTTTTATTATGAACCATAAACCTTTCTGCATATTGTTTAGAAAATAACTTTTTTTATAGCCTACCTACAGTATTTAGGCCTCTATGCAGATTTTCTTTTTATTATACTTAATTATTTGTAATAGATCTAGGCTATTTGGGAGGTTAAGGGATGTTTAAACTACCAGTTTGTGTAGATGGGGACCGTGCTTATACTGTCTGTAGCCTGTATCCAGATGGACCACATGTAAAATGCATTTGAAAAAAAAGTTTGGGCAACTTTCTTAGGTTACGCTATTAATAAATATATTGAAAGCATTGTTTCTGTTATGACTAACTGATCTAGAATCATATTTTAAATATAAATCGACGGTTTCGAAGGGTAGCTTATATTGCTTGAAAATTCTTATGGGCACAAAGAGAATGAACTCAGAATGTATTGGATGCGTCCTCAGCCCAACCTCCATGCGTCTTTCCTAAACCCGTAGCCTCCTTGCTGCGAGAGTCGATCTGTCCCTGACCTGATACCAAATTTAAACTAGACATTCAATAGGCTACTAAATGTCTCATTTTGTCAACTTGTTGCTACTGGCCTGCTTGGTTAAACCGTTATACGGCGTTGAAAATGTGAGAAATAGAGGCTACAGAAAGGCTGCTGAATTAGAAAAGGTAAGATGCATTGCTTGGCAATTGTGCGCTCTGGTAGTTTACAGAACTAGATTAACGTGAGCTCGAGACTAGGCTACTGTATCCATTATAGACATATGCTTGCAGTTGAACAACTTTCATAATAATATTAGTAGGCCTATTGTTTTAGTAAGACGTTTTGTGTAGTATTTATTATCCTCCAAAATTACGTATGTTTTTTTTTTATCATATTGGCTACTGTTTTTAACAGACGTGTTATGATCTGCTGGAAATGACAATTTACACACAGGAGGTATGCTTCATTGTCTGCCGTCCCCCCAACTTTGAAAATGTAAAACGATTTGAAACGAATGTACCGGTGTATATAGCAGCCTACTACTCAGAAGTGTCTCATAATGATCACTGACTAAAGTGGGCTATGTTACTTTGTAAACAAATCAATTTTGTATCATACATCTGTGCGTGTCTTCGGGAAACAATGACACTAACTGGCTGCTCAACTGCCCCGTTATAATTTACTCCCAAGCAGTAAAAAAGGGGGGTGTAATGAAAGTATTGTCATGTCACCATGTGTATAGTGCACTGGAAATGATGCTGAAAAGCCCAACTGCACTAGACACACAGAGGAAGGGAGATCATCTCATGTGAACACCATGGTAATCATGGTCTTTGTTTTACTAAAACTAGCCTTAACCTTTCACAATGCTTGTGTGCTATATCTTGCATGATTTGTGACAAGAACGTGTTTTTCGTTGGCCTTGCTTAAAGTGTTTTCTTAACTCTGAGGAAGAAGCCCACCCCCACTCCCCTTGACACACACACCTATACAACTATGGCTGAGAGTGTCACACTACTACTCTTTACTTTTCCTATTTTTCCCCTAATACAGCTCTCACAAACGACACTATTCTCTCCCCCTTCGCCTACAGACATACACACATTTGTGGACAGTCATGCTTCAAACTGAGTGAGGCTTATAGGTTTGGGGTTCTGGTGATTATATTGCCCTGAAAGAAGGTACTTTGAGGTTCCAGTAGTCTAGTCTGTGTGACTGTGACTATACTAATATACTGTCCTGCAGTAGCCTATTCAGCAGGCAGCACCCCCTATAGACACACCAGGCTAGTTGCTAATAGAAAGTAAGCTGTGCAAGAGTGGACAGAGGCTCCATTCACTGGTCTGGTTTGAATGTATGCTGAATACATATCTACCTGTAATAAAAACACATTCACATTTAATTTTTAACATTTCAAAGTATATTGGCAGAATTATTCAAAGAACTTCAAAGTTTCCACAGGATATCCTCCATTACATGGTCTGCATGGAGGTTGATGGCATTTTGAGTGCAGATAAATGCCATGCATGCATGCCACCATATTTTTTAAGTTATATTTATCAGATCATAAAGTTTCTTTTTTTCAAGTTTCCCATGGCAAGATGATGTCACACTGCAATTCTAGCAAAGAAGGCTCTTGGGTTTTCCAGTTGGGTCACTTAATTCTAAGTTTTCCCTAGTTTTTTTTTCTCTGCTTGATACACAGATGTGTTTCCTCTTTCCCCAGACAATTATGCCAGGACAGGATCTTGTTTATTATTCTTCTCCTTTTGGCTTTTCTGACCATGTGGCAAAAATACACTTCTACACGCAGCTATCTGCTAACCCAAAAAAAAAAAAAACACATTTGCAAACCTGCTAAGAGCATTGTTTATTAAAGGGTAAAGCTGCACTTGTACTTGTCAATCACTATAGTTGGTCTTGAATCGGTTGGTTAATTTAAATATAGACACTTTTAGCATCAAGGTTAAATTAATTCTATAACCTTAATGATTCCTGGTAACAATTTAAATTAGACCTGCAATAAAGCTATTATTATTATATAAATAATTTGACATCTAGGTATGACATTCTAAAAGTGTCTGGTCTTGGGCTGGTCCACCAGAGAGTATAGGCAGAACTATTATGTAGCCTACATATGTGGCCAACAATATGCTGTCCACACTTGCTTTTTTACTAAATGTGGTCAAAATGATCTAAACCACAAAGTGCTACATAATACCTTTAATTCAGTCTCTCTGCTATATGTAACTTTGGCTGACTGCCATGGTTTGAATCAGCATGACTAAGAGGCAAAATCTGTGTAAACATAGTCGGGCAGTCTGAGAAGACAATGACTCACACGGTGGCCGCAGACACCGATCATACGCTCTGAAAATGGTTGTCGATCTTTAATTCCTGATTGACACAGTGCCATCATAATCCTGCTCTGTGGCCTTGCCATGGCTAATGCTCTGGTTTAGGAATTACATCTACTTTCTACGCTTCACCACATTTTCACTAGAGCCAGTCAGTCCTGCAAAATGTTTGTATTGACTTGCCTTGGCGACATGGTGTGTGATCTGTGTTACTTTGCATAATGTAATAATGATACATCTTTCCCCAGCATGTGACAGGTGATTCCCCCGTTAATTTGTTTATTCAATCATGTTTCAATAGTGTGTACTTATACAGGTACCACAGCATTGTTTGTATGTGCAATGTGTTGATGTCATGGGCATACTGGGATGAATAGGAAGTTGCTGTTTCATGTGCCTATGCATCTGCCAATTCATCTCCATCTCTCTCCTGGTGGGCAGTATGGCAGCTGTTTGCAGGGCCCACACGGTGCCCCGGGCAGAGAAGGCAACCCTGGATCCAACGGCATCCCGGGGACACCGGGAATCCCTGGGCGCGATGGTGTCAAGGGAGAGAAGGGCGAGTGTGTGAGCGAGATTTTCGAGGAGTCCTGGAAACCCAACTACAAGCAGTGTGCTTGGAACTCACTCAACTATGGGATTGATCTTGGTAAAATAGCTGTAAGTGTTGTGCTCTGTGTGTGTTTTACAGCTTATGAATAGCAATTCCCACTATAAGAATGTACGTATACTGTATGTATATACATAATAGTACATTACTTAATGCCTGCATCTATTGAAAAATACATTATTTGTGTGTGAAATACACGACGTATAACTATATAGAAGTTAACTGTGTATAAAGGTGCTCTATATATTTCAATACTATGTAAAGATAAATTGGAGTAATTCAAAAGCGATTGTCAACCATGTGGAAAACAATCGGGCTGCCGCTGAGCTGGAGCTTTCCTGGTGATGGCTGGCCACACATGCCTGGGGCTTTATCACGCCGAGTCGAGCCGTGCCGTGCCGATTTGCGTTTCCATTACCAGTTCAACCACGCCAAGTCGTGCCCAGATGGACCTGCTCTGGAGGGGGGCCAAAGTGAGCTGCTTTGACATTATGACACCATCAATTTAATTCAGCCACTGTGCAGCGCCCGGGAAACAACTCCTGGTGGTTGGCAGTGTCACTGGTCAATGGCACTGACTGGAGAATGATGTTTTTAGATAGTGGGGGAAACCGGAGTATCCGGAGGAAACCCACACAGACCTGTGGAGAACATGCAAACTCCACACAGAAAGGCCAGGATGACCGTGGTGCGAACCCGGGACCTTCATGCTATGAGGTCACAGTGCTAGCCACTGGGCCACCGTGTTGCCTGGGTTCCTTGGGCTGGGTATCGCCACCGATTTCCCGAATCAATTGTATTCTGATTCACAATGTCCCAGATTGATTTTATTTTTGATCCGATACAATACCGATTCGGATAGGGTAATTTAATTTAAAATAAAAATCATGCATCATAAGCATATGTGCGCCGCACATTTGTGCCATTATTTAGCCCCATATAGTTGAGCATATTAACAATCCATATACGTTTACATTCCTCAATTTATAATCCTTTAAAGGGTCCGTCCATATATTAAAATAAAACTAAATTAAATTTTAACTTTGAAAATTATCAGGGAAAGGAAGAGGTCACAAGGTTGTTTTAAAGAGAAGGGGGAGGGTAGGCGCTTTAGGCATTCTTCTGAATGGTTTACGTGAACAAACCACGATTAGGCCTGTGTCTTGTACAAGTAAAGTTGTACATTTACAAGTGATATGGATTGTTGGATATATTTAAGGGTTTAAATAACCCTTTCAGAAATTCTCTCTCTGTAGCAAAGAGGGTCTTGTAATGGTCTGTAAAGTGATAGCACAGTAGGCAGACACACTTTCAGGATGTGTTTCTGTGGGGGTGTCATCCACAGCGTTGCTTAGAACAGAGAAAGTAAGTTTTACTCCGCGGATGTATTAATCCAATCATTAATTAATCCAGCTCTGCTGCCTGTGTTCCTCTCTCCGTTGCCATAGGACTGTACATTCACCAAGCGACGTTCAGACAGCGCCCTGAGAGTGCTGTTCACGGGTTCACTGAGACTAAAGTGTAAGGCCGCCTGCTGCCAGCGCTGGTACTTCACGTTCAACGGTGCAGAGTGCACTGCTCCTCTACCCATAGAGTCCATCATCTACCTGGACCAAGGCAGCCCTGAACTCAACTCCACCATAAACATCCACAGAACATCATCAGGTTGGTTAGGGGTTAGACTAGTTTGATCGGGTCAACACACAAGCCAAATAATATACCTACTGATTACTGTATTATTTTGTCAGGTAATTGAATTCTCATAACACACAGCAAACTCAAAGTAAAGAAATTTGTGTTTGATTATTTCTTTGTTGTAAAAATGCTTCTGATCAACAAATCTTATACCAAGTCTGATTATTTCCCCTTCTAAATAATGCCACATTGTAAGCAACATGCATTTGCTTAGAATGTTGGTTGAGCTCATGAAAACTGTCAAATCTTCTCTGACAATGACAAACGGCTTTTCTTTGTCGTTGACTCGTTTGGTGTCATTTGGTAGATTAGATGATTGAAGTCTGAAGAAACCAGGCATATTGGCAATTTAACAATGTACTAATTTAACGAACAAAGCAGTCAGTAGCGTGTGGAAGAACCAGACACCACCACAACAGTCTGGAACCTCCTCAACATGGGGGGAAAAAAAAACTGCAGAGTCAAGGGTTTCATACGTTTCAGAAATCGGTGAACACATTTTCTTGTGGTTTGTGCATAAGATATATTACAAAAGTGATGTAACAGGCCTTATAAAGTGTAGTACATTTTGAAGGCTGCGTGTGTGGAAAACAAACTCACAGCTCTGTTAGCAAACGTGGGTGTTAACTCAACCATACTTTTAACATAATGTTTTGTGATCACTGTTCTGTTGCTCTTTTCAGTGGAGGGGCTGTGCGAAGGCATAAAGTCTGGCCTAGTGGATGTGGCTATCTGGGTGGGGACATGTGCCGACTACCCCAGAGGTGACGCGTCCACAGGATGGAACTCTGTATCCAGGGTTATCATAGAGGAACTGCCCAAGTAAACTGCAAATTAAAAACACACCAGTTCAGGAATGCAGTGTGTTATCCAGGTCGTCTGAAATGACTAGGTGTGGTTGTCTGAAATGTAACAGTATCATTTATGTCAACTTGAATGTTGTTTTTTTATATATAATTTGTGTGGAAGGGCTGTGAAGTACTGTATCATTTTGTATCATCCAAAAATGTGTTTTGTACTTAGTCTTTCTGATAATTAATAATGGTTGATGCTCACATCTCTAATGTTACACTCCTACTCTCAAAACAGAGAGCCAAGAAAGGGCACAACAATAACGTACATGGTGTTAACATCTAAATGACAGTGGGAGGTACATTAGCTGTAAGGGCTTTCAGAATAAATAAAAGGTTAGAAAAAGGTTAAAATCTTAATTAGTATACCTATTAGTACTGAACAAAAGTTTGCCAGACATGATTGATATAGTGATTTGACCTGTTTTAATCCTTTCAAAATATAAATATTAAAGTACTCTTTTGTAAGAAGTAAATTGACTCATTGTAATCAATACATACTATTGCATTGATGCGTATCCTGTAGCAGTACTACAATAATAAAATTATAGATGCATTTCATCATTGTATTAGCAAATACAATAATAATCCTAAACAGTCATCCCAAACAGCCTCATTTAACTGGGTGAGGGTAAACGAACATCTGAAAACAGGAACCCTGTGTTTAAGTAGTTAATATGCCAAAATGTGCAGTTCAAATCTGCAAATAATGCAGATTTGAACTAAGTACTCATAAACTCATTCAAATGCAATGTTTTACATATAAGCACAACGAATCCGGAACATTAACAAAATGCATAAAAAAGGTTATTGGGTGCTGCTTTCTTCTACAAATATCCTCGGATGGGCATAGACCACATGATACTGTATTGTCAAGCTGCGTTAACCATAATTGACAATTCTGCATATGGTTAACAAAGTGCATTCATAATTTAACATTGATTTAAAAGCACATACAGGCCAATTTTGGGGTATTTTTAAAAATCTCATAAATTTGCATATACACACAAAAAGAGATCCACACTTCACAAGGAGGTGCGTTATAATTTCTTATAATAATATAATTTTACCTACGATTATAATACATAGAACTCATAAGCAAACGGAAATCGTCATTTTGGTCAGAAAGGAGAGACATGAAAAAGATAGAAAATGGCTGGAGTTCCTCTTTTAAATGCAAATAGATGCCTATATTTGCTTTGTCCATTGGCACCTGTAATAATGAGTTGTGAGCTCAGTGTCTTTGGTGTGATGCCGACCTCACTGGGCTTGACTAAGCAGGAAGTGAGACACATTCTCGTACACAACGAATGTGATACAGCAGGCTGGAGTGACACGGATCATATTGGGAATGATGCCTTTGTAGAAGCCCACAACGCCTTCGTTCCTGGCAAGACATTGTAGAAAGAATGACGCATTAATAATATGCAGCGAAGTCCTTAATGATAACCCATATTCAATTTACCAGTGAAAACTACCGTCTGCTTTCGATTTAACCTTACTGTACAACTGCATTTAATATCATTACAAATCGGGCCGTCGGGTTCCTGATTGTTTATTCACCTTTGTTTAAATTAGGCTAAATAGAATTTTGCTAGCTACGGTAAGCAAATTAGCTATTGCTTTTCAGCATAGCCAATGCAGCATACAGATAGTCACACAGAATCAATATAAAGTGAAGAGTTTCATAACGCTCTCGTCCTCTGCCTGTGAATAACGGAGGTGTATTGTAACTCTGCCACTGTTATGATGTAGGCTACTGTAATTGTTCATCTTTTGAAGAGGTCGGATTATTATTTTTTAAATGAGGAAAGTGAAAGCTAAAATGTGATCTCCACCCACTGAGACAAAATAGCAGGTAGGGAGAGACCTGCAACCTGTACACACGCTGACAATGTTAAGCCTGATTGTGATCCATTTGGATGGTTTTCTGAGTGGTATTTTTAGACTAATCAACTAGTCTAAATTTTAAATGTTGTTTAACCAACGGCGAAATTAGTCGCTAGGAACATCCCTACTATCCAGAACAATGCTACTGTCTACATAGTTTAGATTTGAATTCAACGCATGTGGTCAGTCAGTCAGTAAGTAAGCAAGCAACTTTTGCTCATGTTGGGCGGTCCCGCTACGCGCGTCTGGCTATTTCTATGGTCATATGACCTACTGAATGTAATAACTAATAATTTAAAATGCATGCAGGATCTGCTAGTTTACAGATGTTAAACGCAGTATGCTCAATGTCAACTAACTATTAACTATAACTAAGTTAACTATTTTTCGTGAACAATTTAATTAATGCTTTATTATGATGCTATGAACTAAACCTGAAAGATTTTCCATAGGCAAAACATGCTGCTTATCACAATACATCAACATCCTGCGGCCATTTATCGTTCTTTGTAACACTGCAATGTGAAGTATACCTCCATGTCCTTCTAATGACATCGACCACTCCTCTGTAGGCATTGTGTTGGTCCTGGAGTCGAGCTCGCACAACCTGGTATGGATATGTTGTAGCCACGGCCAATACTTTGGATAGTGCCGCCATAGTGATATATTCAAATGGGCTCTACAAGGAGAGGGTAGGGGACAGAGAGGAGAATACTTTCACTTATCTGGGTAATGGGTCCTTTCTTAATTGTCTGGAGAGTTATAAGACATACAACTTTAGTTAAACTCACCAGCTTTTCATCAGAAGGCATTTTCCTGTATCTGTTGTAGTCCCTCTTTAACTCTTCGTAAGCCATGAACTGCAGGGCTCCATGCGATGTACCAAACAGACCAGGTATGTACCCCTTTGTCAAGTAAGACTCATGTTACGTGTAATGTTTGTAAGTGAATGCATATTTAGAATAATCTGTAAAACGCAGTGTGTATCAAGGATTGGGTAGGTTACTTTTTAAATGTAATATGTTACAGTTACCAGATGGACTTCAATTTCAATTATTGATTAATGTTAATGAAAGGTTAATAACAGCTGATTGTTTTATGCATTTTTCTTCTACAAACTTCCTTTTTAAATTTGAAAGTAGTCTTAAAATACCTGTAATCTGATTTCACAATTTTAGCTGGTAATTGTAATGGATTACAGTATTTTTGTAAATTAATCAGTTACTTCCCAACCCTGTGCATATCATGCATGACTCAACATAATATGCACTGCATCTTACAGACCTGCAAAGTGGAAATGGGACGCCCTCTAGTGGACATTTACTTCATCAGACAGAAACAAATCAATGACAGTATAAAATTCACATACACATAAACACATACAGCACATTAAATTGAATTTCAATATTAGCCAACATTCCCATGTAAGCACTCCTCCTGTTGAAGTGAGTTAGATTAACAGGCTCACCCTGTACAGTCCAGGCACACCCTCTTGGCGGTAGATCTTAACTAATGCATCAAACATGCCCTTGTAGTTTTTTCTGGTTGGGTCAGCATTGTACTGCAGTACCAGTCGGGTCTTGGTAACCCATACTGGGTTGGTTATAGTGAGGGTCAGCATGCCTGCACATGGAGAGGTGTGTGATTAAGTACTTGGCTCTAGAAACCACAGTAGGCCGCAGCAGTTCAAACTGGTTTCCACCTTGCATACAACGCAAGTCATGACCTTTATTAAACCCTTTCATTTCATTATGCAAATGTAGTCAAACAATATGCAATATATGAGTACAAACTAAAAGTTGCTATAAACCACTCTATATAATGTATCTGGTTAGATTCAGGCAGCTACAGTACTATGCTATTCCTGGATAAACAGTGTTACCTGCTTCAGCTGCAGACAGAAGGTGCTCTGTGGCAGTGAGCTCAGCAGTTCGGCCTTCTTTTGTGTACGCTTTGATGGCATTGTAACTGTGGGTGAGAAATCCAAAAACAACTACACATTATGCTAACAAGTTAACCAGATGAGATGTCGTAACCACATAACCAAACGATATGTACATATGCACTTACAGCACAATTAAGATTAGCCAAAGAGACAAGACACACAGCAAAGTTACATTACTAGACACTTGGTAAACATGGTGCTTTTGATTAAATATAGTACTGATATACAGCTTGTAGGGCTGATCTGAGCATTATATGTTGTATGGATTATGAATTATCCAATGGATTACATTATTATCGGTTGATGATTAATGGCACCCACACGTTTGACAAATGACGTACAAGAAGAAGTAGAGACCCCATGATGCTCCGGCCCCCCAAATGTTAGGGGTCACTCCTTGGTAGAGTCCTCTCACCCCCTCCTGTTTCCAGACAGTCTTCATACAGTGTAAAACACCATTGTATTTCGGTCTGAACTCCAGCCCGTCACTTACTACGTGAAATGAAATTAAAGAACATTAACATAAATTGTCAACATTTGGTCTATGTAGTGTCTCTGCTATTTGGTAGGCTGTGTACTGCACACACCTGCAAACCTGATTTTGACCAAGTCCAGAGGGTGCAACACCAATGTTGACACCACCCCTCCACTAAGTCCTGCAACCAGGTTCTCCACCTTCACATGTCTTAAGACTCGCTGGATATGT
Source organism: Forbesichthys agassizii (assembly GCA_026546735.1). Classification (NCBI taxonomy): domain Eukaryota; kingdom Metazoa; phylum Chordata; class Actinopteri; order Percopsiformes; family Amblyopsidae; genus Forbesichthys; species Forbesichthys agassizii. The sequence goes on along the minus strand of JAODLL010013925.1, from coordinate 5,097 downwards.
CCCGCTATGGAGACATCTGAGTCGGAGATATCAGATGATCCCGACGCTTTAAGATCTCCATCATTCGGCGCCGAGCTCATGTTAAACTAGCCAGCTACCGTTAGCTATACCGGTACTGACAATATGGTTGCTAACAATTGTCTTATTAAGCAACACACACGAAGTATTTAACAATATTACTGTCCATTTAAAAGGTGATGAGCATGATGTTACCTCATACATTTCTCATTATTATCGCACTGTACCGACTCACGTTTCTGACATGAGGGTCGTTTCAGTCGTGACATTTCAGCTTGACCTCTAACTTGTAGGAACGACAGTCAATGATAAAACCGTTCAAACCCCGTTGTCGGGTGTTGCCACCGCCATTTTGAAAAGGTAGCGCTCACTCTTCTTCTACTTCTTCTGTCACTATGCAGACTAGGCTCAATCAGAGCGGACTGCTGCCTCTCACGGGTATTCAGGAACAGCCATTCAAATATGGGCATACAAGCTGGTAGACCGAATAAACTTAAGCAACAGTTGCTGGCTGCGCAGTAGTTACACAGATCACATAGAAAAAACATCCACACCAAGTTTGCGAGTATCTCCCACACTGAAAAAAGCATGTTTCACTGTCTCCTCGCTCCCACAGACACACATCCCATATACTTCCCCAACAGCTTCATCCCATGCCAAACCCAAAATTTCCCAGCCTCAGCCTGGTGAGTTTAACCCCCTCCTCCAGCATCTTTCTCCCTTCACCTGGCTGAACGCCAAACACCTCATCCTCTCATATCTTCAGCCACCGTCCATACACCCAGTCTGCCACCCTAACCCTTCTCCATTTAGTTGAAATGCTATGCAGATCAACAGAGTCGTTATTCAGCCCTGCTTAGGCTGCCCTATCTGCCAGCTCATTACCCGTTACTCCTATGGGCCGGGACCCACACAAAACCCATATTACGCCCCTGTGAATGTAATCTAAATAAGATAGCATAAACATCCTTTACTATAGACCACCTGGCCTATACAGCCCCCCATCACAGCCTGCAATGCAGCAGCTGAATCAGACCACAAAACAACCACACCTGCTTCACCCACCCATGTCAATGCAGAACGACTCCACCAATTCTGCCGTAAAGACAGTAAAATCATCCAGCCTTTTACACTGGAGAAATCTGTGCAGGGATACACATACCAAATCCAACCCTAGACCTAATAGTCCAGTGAACCATATACACCGTGAACTGCAAGTGCTCTCCAATAGTGCTGTAATTGCCTTTCCATCATTCTAACTGGGTCCACCTCATGTACCAATTTCCCATTAACCCCCCAAACCACATCAAACCCTGGCACGATCCAGGGAGGTAGGCTACCCAGACGGGGTCTCCTACCAACACACTATCTGTTCCCAACTCCCTCTCCCTTTTTGTTCCTACCCTCTATGGTCATGAAGGGTGGGTCATAACCAAAAGAACTAGATCACAGCAAGCGGCCGAAATTGGTTTTCTCAGGAGGGTGGCTGACTTCTCCCTTAGCTCAGCTCAGCTATACATGAGGAACCCGGAGTAGAGCCGCTACTCCTTTGTGTTGAATGGAGCCAGTTGAGGTGGTACTGGCATCTCATAAGGATGCCCCCTGAGCACATCCCTAGGGAGGTGTTCCAGGCACGCCCAGCTGGGAGGAGGCCTCGGGGAAGACCCAGGACTAGGTGGAGAGATTATATCTCCACACTGACCTGGAAACGCTTTGGGATCCTCCAGTCAGAGCCTGCTAATGTGGCTCTGGAAAGGGAGGTTTGCAACTCTGGATAAGCAGATGAAGATGGATGGATGGATGGTTTCATCAACACAGGTATATAGAGCGCACTTGAGTTGTTTATCACAACAAATATTTATCTACCGTATGTCTATATTTTTAAATTAGTTCATCTGAAAAGTGTTTAATTCTCGCTGCTCTCCCCTACTTCTGTTGCAAAACCTTTTACACATGCTTATGTAGGCTACTTCATCAATGTTTGTAAACAGTAATGGGTCTATATGAAATATTATATTAATATTTATATTATTATTGTACAGTGGTAAACACAGCTGTCCCAATTTAGTTGTTGTTAAAATCATAACATTTTAAATTTCGATTTTAACATACTTCTATTCACAAGGTAAAACATAATGTAGCCTATTGTGTTTTTAATATAGGTCTACAGAGTGAATGGAATTTACAAATCCTTGTTTTTATTAGCATTTTCCATGCTGTCCCAACAGATTTGAAATAGTATGTTACTGTGACTTTCCATGATCAAGATTATCATGGGTGAATATGCATATCCCCGATTAAGCATGAATATCTTCAACAGTGAAAGAACATCCCAAGTGTAGCAAACAACTATTGTAGGGTATTGTTGACCGCAACAAGATGGCGCCGTTAATGGGGCGTCTACTTTATTTATTAAGTCTATGATCGCTTGGGAAGCCAGATTCCAAAATAGCCTACGTGAAAATGTCTGGTCGATAATTTAACTTAGTCTGTACCTTTAGTAATTAACATCGAACTATGGCTATTATCATAAGCTTATAATTATTTGTATTTTTATTTTCTTGACCGGCCATCCCACAATGCAACATTACTGTACCGGTACCCCATGTGACTTTATTCTTTCTTGCCCACAACAACACATGGCAAGTAGGCTACCGGCTTGTATGCCTGTATTTTACTGTCTGTTCCTGTATACGAACTGTGAGAGGCAGCAATGCGCTTTGGTTGCGCCTAGTCTTACACAGAAGAAGAAGAACACATGGCAAGGCAACACTAGTGTATCTTTCTTTTTTTAAATACCATTTCGCATTGTATAGTCAACGTCGAAATGAAAGTTAAAGTTCTTTCCAGAAATCCGGATGATTATGTCCGTGAGACAAAATACGACATTCAACGTGGTGAGTGGTTAGCTAACTTATCGAACCAGGCTACCGATACGGTAAACCTTATGTACGGTACCGTCCAACGGTGCTCGTCATGTCTCACCAGTTTTATCTTAACACACACATGTATAAGTTATAGTGTATCTAAAAAGCTATTTCTCTATATAATGTTAATGACAAATTTGTTGTTAAAACATTTGTATGTGTAGCCCTGTGGTGGTGGTGTCACGAACTGGGATATCCTAGATGTCAAGAATGATTATTCTGATACTGTGGCTTTTTGTACACCACTGGCACATTTTTGGAGTACATTGAAAAGTACAAGTACACATTTATCTCAAAACACATTGGTCATACTGGAAATACTTCCGTTAACCAAGATACATATACCCAAAACTGGAGTACTTACACAGTCCTTTAAGTCTATTTATGGTTTAAATTTGAGTTATTCCCTTGCGTTTTCATTGTTTGCTCATCTGCAGTTCCAAGGAACTATGACCCGACCCTCCACCCATTAGAGGTGCCAAGAGAATACACCCGAGCCCTAAATGCGACTAAGCTTGAGAGAGTTTTTGCCAAGCCTTTCCTAACCTCCTTGGATGGCCACAGAGATGGCATCAACTGCATGAGCAAGCATTCCACAAGTCTCTCGATGCTGTTGTCCGGCTCATGTGATGGAGAGGTATAATACAGCACACTACAAACATATGATCCACAATTAGGTGTTTCACTGCTGTATTATTCCTATTTGGGAATTTCTTATTTTTCTGTTCTATCAAGAAGTTGTTGTATGTCTTAAGAAAAGTTTCACACCTGATTCCTCAGGTGAAAGTGTGGAATCTAACCAGGCGTGAATGTGTCCGCACAATCCAAGCACATGAAGGATTTGTAAGGGGAATGTGTGTACGCTTCTGTGGCACTTCATTCTTTACGGTAACTCTTGACCTTCTTACAACCGCATTTGAAGGGATGTTAGCTTTAGTTAAATCATGATACTTACCTCAATATACACTACACTGCTACAAGTATGTGAACACTTTCAATACATCCCACATTCATATATGTATGTTGAATCATTATTGTACTGATTGAAGGTTGGGTGGGGTGGGGGGGAGGAGAAACGGCAATATATTTTTGGGTAATTTAATACCGATATACATACATCATCAGCTCAGCATCACATGATCCTGTTTTACACAGTTGAATTTTGTTTGAATTTAGAACTGTGATGTCTGTCTCGTATTCTTCGTGACAGGTTGGTGATGATAAAACTATTAAACACTGGAAAATGGAGTCACCAGGCTATGGAGAGGAGGAGGAACCAGTCAACACTATTTTGGGAAAGGTAAAATTTCTCTTGCATATAGTGCTATACCAAACAATTATTTATTTGGAGATTAACAATCATTTTTCAGATGAATCGAACATCTAATTATCCCCAATCTAGAGATCCATTCAGTGCCATAGGGTGCCCCCTCAGAAGCTTTGTCCCCAACATTGGTAACAGATATTGTTGTGTGGTCTGCACCATTTTGTTTGTGTTCCTTATTACAAAGCCAGGGCAGTGTAGAAACACTAGATTATTGTTTTCAGCATGTACAGAGAATGTGCAGCTAGCAGACCCTGAGCTTAACTTGTGTATTATCTTACAATCACTGAGTACACCTAGTGTTAACATTTTAACATAACAATTCTAAGTCTTTAACATTAAATCTGCAAAATCTTGTTTAAACGGACTTTAAAATAAAGTGAAATTCAAATAAATGTCAGGAACACCAAAACCTCAAGTCTAGCAGTCCAACAAAATCTTAAAGTAAATGTGTGCAGTTTGAGTAACACTAATTCTAACAGGAATTTAAAAAAAAAAGTACATTCTTAGTGAAATCTAACACACCAAAGCAGATGCATTGTCTCCTCTCTCTTTCTCTCCCTTCCATCCACCTCTCATTCTCCCTCTCCCATCAGCCTTAAAATAAAATTTGTTTCTAACAGATCTTGCAGTCTGACTCAAATGTCAATTTTCGTGCAACGTGTGCGCAGCGTTCCGGCTCCGACGCAAGTTTTTTCCGTCCTCTCGTAACATGACTACCTTTTTTTTGGAATTATGCCATCTTCAGCGGTTGCCGTGTGTGTGTGTGTGTGTGTGTGTGTGTGTGTGTGTGTGTGTGTGTGTGTGTGTGTGTGTGTGTGTGTGTGT
>JAODLL010013906.1:0-28529 GCA_026546735.1 Forbesichthys agassizii | reverse complement strand
GGTCACATGGACGTGCATGGTGAGCCGGTGCTGTGGAGGTAGAGATGCATTAAAGGGGTCACATGGACGTGCATGGTAAACCGATGCTGTAGAGATAGAGATGCATTAAAGGGGTCACATGGACGTGCATGGTGAGCCGGTGACTGGGGAGGTTCATATTGCTACCTTGCGTGAGGCCAGGGACGGAGTAGGATTAAACCTGGGGGGCAAGCTAGCTAATCAGCCGACCATACAGGCAGTTGCTTAGTCAGGGAGAGAACAGACCCACCAAAACATGTTTTAAAAGAAAAAAAACAGAGGTGGAATTACCAAAGGCACGGACAAGAACAGTGATTCATTCACGGAAAACACAACAAGTCTATGATTCATGTCGTTAATGCACGTGAATTGGTTTTAGCCTTTTAATATGGGGATGGCTCTGTGAGCACAAGCTAAATGCCTTGTTCAAAGGCAACAGATGTCAACAAACTCCATTAAGTCATCTGTGGACACAAAGACACTGAGTTGGCAATAGAATTTTGTGTGCTACTGTAAAGGGTGGGTTCTAGTGAGCTTATGTTGCGCTCCTAGAACAAGCACAATAGAACGTTTTTTGTTTAATACGTTTAGAGTCATGCACCTGGAACGCTTTGAGGTCTGAAATTTCAACTGGGAAATATCCATCATCCGAGTTGTCTGGAACACAGCAGTAATATGATAAGTTGTAAGCAGTTTCTTGCCATGTAGTCCTACCAGATGCAGGAAGCTCATTCCAGCGTGATGATCAGTAATCACACTGCTATTCACTGTACATTATTATTCCAAAGACAGCGCGTTTGTTGATTGTGCTGAACATTGGACGTCCAGACAAAATAAACTTGGCAAATCTCCCTCTGGATTTCACAGTGCAGTGTGCACACCTGTGGAATACAAAAGAGTTCCTCTACACAGGAGAACATTGCACAACGAGATACAGTATCACATCTCACAGCAACAGAGACAGCATGAGATTAAACCAACAGTATCCTAATAGCCTGACCTATTTGTCATTTGAAGCTCATCGAAGTCTCGAATGTTCTTGGACCTGGCACCACGATGTTGGAATGAGCTTCCAACAGTCAGGACTGCTGAAACATCACCCATATTCCGCACCTCTTCACAGTATACCTCCCTGCCTCGACTGCCGACCTCTCCACCTCCTAGCACTCACAAGCTTAACTCCAGTTTATTCCCCAAATTATCTTTAAAATGTTTTTGTTTCTTTACTCTTCTCTATACTTCTCTCTTAATACTACAAAAACACAACATCCTATTCTGTATTTATGTATTTAGCACATTAGTATTCAGGCCATTAGGCACTTTGTTTGATTGAATTATATATTGACATGATTGTAGACAAGATAATGCAACTATTCTGATAGAATATTGGTTGCTTACAATTGCTGGTGTATTCCCTGTTCAACTACTGACCAATGTACTACATGTAAATCGCTTTGGATTAATGCGTCTGCCAAATTACGCAAATGGCATTAATAACAGGTGCGTTCAGGTTCATACTGGTGAACATTCACCAACATATTCAAACTGTTTACCGTTGAGTAGCTTTGAGTTTACTATGAACGTTTGTGAACACATAAACAGTCTAAAGGGGTTGTACCAACTAAAAAGAGTTAGGCAGATTCAAGCTAATCATTTTTTATGTTTACACAGAACATTGCCCTTTTCCAATTCAAATAAACCTCAGGATTCACGCCTTCTCCTATTTGAACTCATTCAATACCCCGGTTGATAATCTGTGAAACTAGTTTCACAGTGCTGAGGCGCTCAACCAACAGAGGGGTGAACCAGTGCCTCTTCCATGGAGCAAGGCACCAGTCTACTCCAGCCAAATGGCAGATGTGCCACCTTGAGAACAGCTGCCCCCCCAAACCCTTCCCATGTCTCAGAGTGCCTCTAAAGCCCATAACTGGGATCGGAGAACTAAGTCATTAAAAGGTGTAGTCAGCTAATGTACGCTAATACACTTTGTCAAATTCACCAAAATATCTCCTCGCATTTTGCCATCTTATGTGCGTGCTGAAAATATTATCTGATACTTCTACACAGCATTTGGCACCGCTCACAACAGCAAAGCCGTAGTACTACGCTTTGCTTCACAATGTGTGTCGATGTGTGGAGCTGCGCCGCGGAGTGATATTGTTTTGATTTGAGCTCAAAGTTAGCATGCGTTCCCGAGAATGACTAACCCTGCCTTGAATTAAGAGGCTTACCATAGCTTGTGTAAACATATGACTCATGGGAACATTGGAGGCTACGAATGGCAAGAGAAGACGCTGCAGAATGTTCCTACTGCAGGTTTAATCTTTTCCGTAGCCATGCACAATGAACCGGGATCTTAATTCACAACTTTTAGAATAAACTCTGCTAACCTATTGAGTTTATATGGTTGAGTATACTGTCACTTTGAAGTTATAATACAAACGTAGCATATACTATACAATTGAGAGTGTGTCCTATGTGGACCAGGAATTCAACAGGACATGAAGACAGTGTCCATCTTCGGTAGCATTTCCACGTCACTGTGGAGAAAAGGTCTATTTCCCAAGGTAAGCCAGCAGGATGTGGAACTTACAGCTTGCTCACTCACTGTTAAATTGCACGGAAACAAAAGCGGTTTCTTGCTGCAAAGCAAGCAATGACATTTCAAAATGTGTTTCAGCTCCCAGAATGTGCCTTGAGAATAAACCCTGACGGTACTCACATAACACACAGCCACTGAGATGGATATCAATACAAAAAGGTGAAAGCCTCAATCAATCTTATTAAGAATCACTACACCGAGTGGGTTGGTCATGTTGATCATGTCTGTTAAAAACTACCCCGACCTTTCACTTGGTATGATGACATTTAATCAGGAATATTCTGTTTATATACACACAAGGCATAGCTACTCAATCAGCTTTCCCAACTGGCAGAGGTAAAAGTGTGTCTGCATAAAGCAGTCCTCCACAGCCATTGCTGCATTACATAACATTTGCCATCATAAAGCCCACAGCTGCCTGGGTTCTAAACTCCTGCTGAGTGGAGCAAAGAGGCAGCCTTTCATACTGAAAAAAATACATAAATACACAAATAACCAAGCAAGGTAAATAAAATAAAATAACGGGGAAGCAGGCAGCCAGGTGTGGCTGCAGCGGACTTTTATCAGGCCAGAGGCAGCTGGCGAGCTCCGGGCCGACTCTGGGTCGGCGAGCGTTCTCTGTGCGTGCTGAAGAAACAATAAGGTACTTCTGCGCAGCCCTGGCTTTGCAAATAGAAACACAATGTGCAGATACACAACCACACTGCCGTCATGGAGATAGCGATTGTAAGTTAACACACTGTAGGCTCCCCAAAACGCTGAAACTAGGCTAGTCACCTTCTCTTGCGCTGGAGGGTGCAGACCCTCTCATGTTCTGGCTGCCGATAATCTGCATTACCGAACCAAACTATTACGTAGGTTAACTTACTGGATACGTACAGTAGCCTGCATTCACTTATCACACACATCTCTCTGCGTTTGTTTGTTTAGTGGCCCAGCCCAGATCTAAATGCAATCTATGTGTTATGCTAACGTGTGCACTACTAAAACACATTGTGCAGCTTATTCTTCTTTGTAAGGTATTCTACACTAGTCAGCCAGCACCTCCACACTGCAGCTGCACAGTCTCCGGTTCGGGTTAACTAGCTATTATGAGCCAATTTTAGGCCACTAGTGAGAACCAAATCTGTCCCCCTTAATGACAGGTTGATGTGAATATATAACAGCCATTTATATGTTAATAGTGCCATCAGGAGATCTTTGAAGACCAAAAAGGTAGTTTTTGTATTGGCTGCATTTTCTCCTCGTATGCAAATCTGTCTAAAAGTCACAAATAAGTAGCGCAAGGTAGTGAGATTATTTGTGATGGACGTGGATATGTTGCGGTTGGCCGAGCTGGGTGTCAAATTAGGACCAAAACAAACAAAATGGAGGACAAGAAGCAACAGCCGTGTAGGACGTCTGCCTGGCAGGGCTTGGCTGACAAACAACCGTACGCACGTCCTCCCTTCACCCACTGATGTGAACATGAAGCCGGAACCTCATTTGACTCACATTTGCATAATCTTTTGCTCCTCTCTTTTGTTTTGGGGGAGGGTGAAGAGGGGAGATGCCAAACAAAAAAGTCTCCCAAAATAGGCCTTAAAAAATGCTCAACCAAATGGAAGCATATCCCTAGCTAGGTCGGGGGTACATTGTGTTTCTATCTCCAGTGTGCAGGAGGAATACAGCCCTGAGACACGTACTGGTTTAGCGTTTATGTAAGAGCTCACTGTGCCAATGCCACCTTCCTTACCAACAGCTCTCTGCAGTGCTTATCCTTCTCTGTTCCCCATTTATGTCCGTCAAACGTTCAGCGTTTAAGTTTGGTTTAACAGTGACTGATGCTCGGGGGTTCAGCCAGCTAGCATCAAGTTGCAGCCCATTGTTTTACTGAATGATGCTCATGCCGTGGCGCCAAGGGGCTCAGCTTATATTTGGCGTACAGTATACATGTAGCAAGTAAACTACAGTATCTACTACTGTAGGTACTGTACAAGGCTATTCATTAAGCCTAATGCACACCGGAGCCGTCGCGTCATATAACACGCGTTAAGTGACTCCCCAAGCACCAATAGGAGGTGTTGTGTCATATGACACGCCTTAAATGATGCCCTAAGCACCAATAGGAAGCGTCGCGTCATATGACACGCGTTAAGTGACTCTCCAAGCACCAATAGGAGGCGTCGTGTCATATGACACGCCTTAAGTGATGCCCTAAGCACCAATAGGAAGCGTCGCGTCATATGACATGCCTTAAGTGACGTCCCAAGCACCAATAGGAGATGTCGTGTCTGGTTGCGTCGTCGTGGTTTACCGTGGTACCAACTTTACCTTTAAAAGGTTGGAGTCAGCAATTTTAAGCCCTGGATCTGTAAATTGGAAAACAAACACAGTGGTGCAGACCGCACCACACTATCCCAGCATTGGAAATGGGTTTCCAATGTGGAGGGCAGAGCTTCAGAGGGAGCAGCCTATGGCACTGAAGGGAGATGTGTTATTTTGATCGAGGTAAAATATTAATCTTTCTCCATAATGACTGACTCCACCGTTGACTGTGTGTGATCTAAAACAGTATGCAATCAAAGAGCACAAACTTTTGAAAAGACAACGCAAACCATAAAGGCTCCAAGGATCAAGATCAGACTAGACAGTTGAACATACAAGAGACTGATACCCCAGCAATGCAGAAGAGATCGGGAAATGTCAGTGCTTAATTTATATTTAAATCATTATAATACTGTGTGAACTTAAAACTATTCTTTCAGATACATTAGATGATGGCATCCTCCATCGTCCATAAACAATTATCCAATATCAACGACGACATCAGGAATATTAAAATGTAATAAAGCCCATAGGATAACATCATAAATTATAGGTTTGTCATGATCTTCTGATAGCTTGTGTTTGTAATGAATATGAACGTGAAAGAACGTTGTTATTGAAGGGATATTATATAGCCCATAATAAGGGCTAGCAACTAATAAAAATGTGAGCAGCTACTTCTGAGCTACTGCCCTGTAAAAACCAAAACAGTATAGTTGTCAAATCGTCTCGTATTGCTGAAAAGCTTTGATAGCATACACTTGCTAGCCAACTGTTACCGTACATTATATGTTAAATTAAGTGTTTATATCGTGCTTACTTACAAAACATAAAGAGGACATTATGTACTGGTATAGCGTGTTTACAATACTAAAGGTAGCGGAACCGTACTAGGTTAACTTATGTTTGTCAACCATGCTAATGCTAGCCATCATTACAAACTAAATACTCAAATGTGTCAGTCAAATAATATAACTAAATCTACACCGTGCAAGCAAACGTCTGATGTTTCCAACAAGCAATGACACTGTACAACTGTAACACATACAAAACGATCAGAACTCATAATACAAACTTACTGTTTTGTCTGCCGAAGGTGCGCAGAAGTTTGCTTTCCCCGCTCGGTTTCAAAATGACAGGCATGATATGTGCTGCGCATGCGCTGTTGCGGTGTGTATACATCCACACTCGCTGTACTGTACACAGCGAGTGATGTGTCATGGTATTTATTTTGTCAATTAGTGCATGTGTCAAATCAGATTAGAAAATAATGTATATTTGCAGTCAACAAATTATAAATGTTTTGGGAACCTACAGTTTGACATTTCTTTCGGTATAGGGCCATGACGCTGCCAACAATAATATTTTATTGGGGGCACGAAGTGTATACTGACAGCAAATCAAGCGAATCAAGAGACCTTTCAGTTCAAGTCAGGACGGAGCGACCACTCAAACTGCCGACTTGCAGCCCCAAGGCATCGGAAGTGTCAAAATGCAAGACTAGTTTGTGGCCCTCTCCTGGCAGGTCACACAATAACGTTTGTTGTTGATCTCGGGATAGGAGTTCAACTTCTGCTTGAATAGTAGTAGGCTGCTACAATTAGCCCTGTATCCCACAGTATACGCCCACACTTTAGATACATCTGTCAGTCAAACGCCATGTTAGCTAAGAAAATATCCTTGAACGAACTGGGTCATTTTTAAAAGCACAGCGTCAGCGACTCCTGATAAAACAAAACAAAAAAAGATTAATTTAAAATTGCTAAGCAATCAATGATTGCCAGTAGATGCATCCTGCAGCAGCAGTAAGCCCTTATAGGCTAGTGTCTCAGTATATCTGTCTGATCACAGTGATGATCCCACAGACATGACAGTGAACTCAGTTTATTCATGCATAGTCACACCCAAGCACTTGATCTCAGTTTAACAGTTCGGAGACGAGCACTATCAGCCAACAATACAGCCATAGACAGCATGGAATTCACCAGAATAACCATTGGTGAGTCACCAGTACAACTGTCAGCCCCCAAGAAATCTAATATTTTCCTATTTGTATTATAAGACAGACAGGCAGACGGATGACAGACATACTATTGCCCCAAGGGGAATTTGTTATGACACAATGCAAAAAATAAATAAAAAAAACAACTATATGATGACAATACAAATAAAGAATCTAACAAACTACTACTGCACATAATTGACCCTTCAAATAGTCAGTGACAGCAATACATACATAACAAATATCAAAAACGTTAATTATGATGTGATCGTGACCCCCAAATGTTCCAGGGGGCAGGGTTCACTTTCTGGTCCGGTGTGAGCCAAATGTTTACACGCAACAGTAAGCCTTTTAATTGTAACATTAAAAAAACAAGCCATAGGCTAGCTACAGAGCCTCTGTGATAAAACTACCTTCTATAGCTCCCTCGTGCTAATTGACATACTGTAACATGGGCTTGAATAGGGTCTTTACATTTCGTGATGTCAAATTAATCCTCCATTGTAGAGCCCAAAAGCCCATAACAACAAGATTAGCAGTTGTTTAATTAAATTGAAAAATGCAAAAATAATCAACAAAGTCCATGATAGAGAGCATAATTCTTTCTTTGTGTGTTTTATCTTCACGCCCGTATTAACAGAGGGCTCATTACTCAGGTCTAATGAGTTTCTGTTGTCTTGGAGTCGTAGTGAGAGAGACATCACTGTGAGGCCTACACAGTGGATTGTGCTATGATGACATAACTGATGGGTCTCATTGGCCATGATGACTCATGTCAGAGCCACAGTTGAGGGGTATATAGCGATTCATTCATTCACACGGGAATCGCTGCACAATATGAACGAATGGCCGTGGCTGCACTTTAAGGGGGCTGGATCCAAGCGCCTAGTCAGTGAAGGGTAACCTGACATGCCAGATGGATTGTTAGTCACAAGTCCATCTGGGGAACAATCCATTTAAACTGTTTGTAAAGGGAAAGCACTTTCTAGTATTTGTCGCTGTCGGCAAGCCTAAACCACGCCCTTAGCTATCAATACGATGCTGATTGGTAAGTTCGGTTGCCACTCGGACACATTCGACATGATTTCTACGCTTTCCAGACTGATTCTCACGGTGAAATTAAACACACCGTAATTTGCATATGCAAACACTTTACTGCTTTGAATATTGTTAGTGTTTCAGCTGATATCACAGTGTTCTCTCTCTCTCATATATATATATATATATATATATATACACACATATACACACACACACACACATATATATATACACATACACATACATACACACAATATACAACATTTCACAACAAGAGTGTGTGTTTGTGTGCCTGGCATTGAGAGGAAACAACAAGGCTGGTAGATATACCTGCTGTTTCTTTCACACAGGACTGGTGGACACACACAAGGACACTGAAGTCCCAAAATGGCGCCACACAGGGTCCGCCAAGAGAAGACGCTCTGTCAGTAAAGCAAACCCACGAGCTGGGCGTTGCGGCAGGTCAGCTAAAGCAGAGCTGGGCTACACCGCCAGCACAAATAAAGGCAATGTGATCAGCAAACCTAAATGGCAACTGCTCGTTCCCGCGGCCACACACCCACAGTGCACTCCATCATGTCCCTGAAGAACGCAGGGCACCTGTAGGAGGACAGGTCCATGGCAGAGGTTGAGTAATATGTTGTCATCTCCCAGAACCCCAGGTCTGCTCCTGTAGTAGGGACTGGAATAGCAAGCGGTCGCTCTACCCTTGTGATGCTCCTGGAGAGGCAGAAAACCTTAACACGACAGGGCAAAGCGGATCAAAGCAAAACGCTTTTATAAAGGCGCTTACGGCACAACGGGATAGACGATGTGGTTGAACAGCACAATAACCGACAAAGAAAACAGACACACTTGGGTTTACAAGACATACCATTGGACGACAACAACGAGGAACAGGTGCAGCACATCAGAAGATGAACTGGACACAGGTGGAATTAACGAGACTGGCCGCACAGGGCCAACACGAGCAGGACGAGGCTAGAACAGGACGGGGATCACGAGACATTACACCTCTGTATCAAAGCATACGTTAATCTGACTGGTGCCTCTTGGAAACGAGATCGCAGAGTGTTCTGCAGCAGTCTTAAACATGTTAGAGTTGACCCCCCCCCACACACACACACACCCCAATATAAGATGTACTGTATCATAGCTTTTCTATGTCTGCACATTTTAATACATACTCACATTTTATTACGACATTTATCACATCATATAGACACATATATTTCTCTGCTAATATAATGCATACAATTATTATATACATGTAGCAAATAACTGTAACCTTTATACAATAAAATGTATTATTAGTATTTTTTAAAAATCTTAAATATAGTAAACTATGCTTGCCGTGTTGCTGTAGCTTATTTTGCTATATTGGGGGTAGCTTCATTGTGGTAAAGCTTAATTTAACGTAGAGTAACTGGTAGCTCAGCTCACTACATTTTCAATGTAGCTTGCCCAACACTGCTAGCTGGCTACAGACTGCATCACTCAACACTATCATGGCCTTGGCAATGTGTGTCCAATGTAGGGGGCGGAGCTTCTGAGGGAGCAGCCTATGGCATTGAAGGGAAAGCTGTTATTTTTTTAATTAAATTGATTCTTGATATTTTAATGAAATTAATCTTTTTCCAGAATGTCCTACTCCAACTTTAATAATGACACATTGTGAATTGTTGAATAATTTCACTTCTCCAACAATTCTGTTGTTTATCAAGCGCTAGGGTGAGTTATGGTGACAATCATAGCTTGCCAAAGATTCCTTGGCATGGCTCATTGTAGGAACTGCAGAAGTTAATTATGAAGTATAGCCCACTAACCATCCTAATCTTAACCATTACAGTGCTGCTACAGTACCAGTAGGTCTATGATTGCATGATCCTTTAAGCTGCTGTAATTATTAACAGTTCAATAGAGGGTACATGGTAGTGATTGTGAAAGTAATATAATGTACTGTAACTAGTAACGTAACAAACTTTTAAAAATAAGTAATGTTATTACTTTTTGAAGTAATCCCCTAGGAATAAGTAAATAGTAACTTATTGCATGTAAGTATTAGTAACTTGCCCAACTCTGTTTAGCCCAAAGCTTTGGATCATTAATTAGTATTTATCCTACTAGTCTGCCTTCTGTCACCTCAAGCTTTTTCAACATCTCCTGACAACTGAAAGTGTACACTTTTTTTGGTGTAAGTATACTGCACGGTAGACAAGCCCAAGCTGTGGCAGCAGAAGATTCTGTTCATTGGCAGTTGGTTCTGCACTGATTCCTTTTCACCCCACAGGGTATCGAGGCCCATGTCTGCTGATCTGACTCAGTGAATGACAAACCACACCTAACTAGGCTGAAACCTTAACCCCGCATTGCATTGTAAATCTAAATGGAAAAGGTAGGCTAACCAGCTAATTGTTTAAAGAGACCACAGGCTTGATCTTTCCTCTGTCAATTCAGTGATTTAGGCTGACAATGTGATTGCTGGGTGCCGTGAGTGAACGGCACTAAATAGAAGACAACTGACTCGGTTTTTGACGTATAGCTGATGCATGTCATGTATCTTCAAACAGCCTTTAAACGATTGTAAGTAAACAAGCTATTACCTAGTGAAAAAAATGATTATTTTAAAGATAACTGTTCATCCTCAAGACATGCCATCAAAAGACCCTTTAGCAAGGCATATAATATAACCCCCTAACGCTGCCATTGAATGTCTCGTGGCCAACAGAAAAGCAATGGTTTAAAGCTGTGTTATAATAATAATAAAATATATATTTTCAGTGATTAGGATGTCTTCTTTGGGTAAATAAAGCTTCATCGTGTGGCCGCCATAAACTTCAAGCACTTCCTGGTCCATGACAATGGCTGTTTGAATGGCTCTCTTGGTAACCTGTGTTTTCCAAGTGTCTGCATTTCACCCTGGGAGAGTCGTTAGTTCTGACTCTGTGGTTCCATTTTATGAGCCATTCGTCCACCAAGGGCATCGTCCATAATGGGACCAAGAGGAGACGTCATTATACCCAAAGACTAGGCATCTGTGTAGTCGGGTGGTTGTCTCTGATTAAGAGCTGTCGGACGGTCAGGATTAGTTAAACGCCTCTCCTCCAAGGCCCAGCCTATTACGCTAAGAGGAAACCCTGAAGCATCACAGACGCTATAGAGCTGAAACCGAAGCTCCTCATGGCTCCTAATTATGCCTCAGCAGACTCTGGACTGTAGCACACTGTTGCTGTGTGCCATAGCGTGCAACAGACAGACTTGTTGTGTGGCACTGTGATGTACAAGACGGTATGGCCCTATATATATATATATATATATATATATATATATTTACAGTACATGTTTTTAAATACTGTGTGCTATAGTTGAAGGAACTATGTATCTGCCTCTAGATGTCACATGAGCAGCGCAGCATCTCAGTCCAAAACAAATGCTTTGTGGTGTGCACGCACGCACGCACGCACGCACGCAGACATACAATAACTTGCCAGTTGCCTCTGTTCTTTGTTTATGTAAACAAAGAACAGAAGGAGTGTGATGTCATTCTCTGCTCAGGACGTCATTACTTCATCTTTGGAAATAGTCGTTTAGTCATGTTTAAAATATTGTATATTGCACAAAATATACAGCATATGAGAATAACCTGGTGGGAAATCACATCAAACCAAGAAGGTAATATATTTTCTGCTTCTAGCCCATCTCCTGTATGGTTAGTTTCTTCTCGGAACCACTATGCATGTATTTTAAACAATGTGGTGAAACTTTCAACTTTACAATCCAACATCTTCAGTCTTTGAGTTGTAGAAGTGCTGTCCTGCTAATTTGCATAATTAAACATCAACAGAAGCAAAAGGGAGGGTATTTCTCCCCCCCCCCCCCAATCATTGTCTAATTCACAGCATCCATAATGTTTGTTTAGCTTTTTAATTAAAGTCGTCTGTCTGACAGAATCTCTCCTCTGGGTAAGGCTGAGATTAAATGCATTACAAATGCAAGACAGAATGGTCTTATTAGGTTTCATTTGAAAGATGAAAACCATTCACCTCAGGCAAAATGTGCAATGCTCAAACTGAAGGAGAGAATCTTAATGATCATATTTCAGAAGTACAATAAAGTTAATTGAAGATACAATAATTAAGTAGATTAGTTTGTATTGTCCCTGTTTGGAAACGTGTCCTCTTCTTTTGACCCACCTTGAGGCAGAGGACAGTCACGGTAAGTGAAGTGGACCGTGAGGAGATATTCGCTGACAGTGTATTGGATTAGAATCACTTACCCTACCTTTCACAACAGCTTCCACCGCTATCACACACTACTGCACACCAGTGGCTAAATGTCTAACCAGCATTTGAATGATTGAAAACGTCACACATTGACATTGCAACTAAATACGTAGTCCTTCATTGGTTGGGATCAAATGGACCTGGAGTGGCAGTTGGCAGTTGGCCACTGTAGGTGCGCGAAGAAGGGTTCGATCAAACGTGCTTGGGGGAGATGTTAGAACCCACACACGTACACAATAAGTAAATCACAAAGGCATTTAATATCAGATCTGCAAATCAGAACAACTTAAGTTAGAGGGGATTTCAGCTTCCCTGTGTGGATCGATGACCAACGATAGCTAACACTACAAACCAAATGATGAGCTTTATAAAGAGATAAATAATGAGACTAATCTGTCTCTTTACCGGGAACTACAGTAAAAGGTATAGCATTGTGTTTGACTATGAATCCCAGACAACAATTGGCCAATTCATAAATACAGGTTAACCTTTTTAATTAGTGGGACACTACACACTCAATATCTACAGTGTATTAATTCCATTTATTTCTTCTTATTGACTGTATACTGAGAGTTCATGAGATGCGTTGTAGTCTACCATCAATTCGCAACCATTTGACGCCAAAGGAAGCTTTGTCTATCTTGAACACGATGTCTTCGTCTTGCGTTTTGTGGGAATGGGAGACGTGGGACTCGAGGTGAGTCTCTTGTGCTTTAGAGGGTCCAATGGTGGTCTTCTTGAGCTGCAGAATCGGGTTCAGTGTTTAAATCAACAATGAAATTGTATTGACTTACTTTTTATTTACTTATATGTTACTGTTCATTTAATAGTGTACTTAATGATTCAGTTTGAGCCTAGACACATTGGAACAGACTAGCAGCGATGTAGTGACAGGGAAAGACCATGGAACGTCAGTCAAATTCAGCGTGTTAAAGCGACCGCAGGCGTAGTCAGGGTCGTCGACATGAAGTGGGTGGGTACAGGGATAAACTCTCAACTTTAGGTGACGGTGATTTAGGCGACTATCCAGCCTGCTGTAATGTCTCGTGTTCCCAGTCCTGTGTTAGTCTCGTCCCTTCATGTGTTTCCCTTGTATATTGAGCCTGTTTGCCCGTCACTCCCTGCCCAGTGTTTCCCAGTCTCGTTAATTCCACCCGTGTCTGTGTAATCATGTCTAATGTGCTGCACCTGTTCCTCGTTGTTGTAAACCAATGGTCTGTCCTCATGTCTTGTCTACCTGTGTATTTAGCCCCAGTGTTTCCCCAGTCCTGTGTTGGTTATTGTCGCGTTGTTCCCCGTGGTACTGCCTTTATATTTCCTTTTGAATAAATGTCTTTAAATTTCGTTACGTGTCTCGCGTTTGGATCATACCTCCGTGCAGCGTGACACCTGCCACGAGCTAAGGATACTGTTCATTGACGGATAACATACACATTTTGGGTGAGAACTATTCAAGAGTGATACCTAGGCAACCAAAGCTGGGAATGTAAGCGGCCAATTTCCAGCTACAAAGCCATGGGCAACGAGCGAGTTGTGTTGTACTGTTGTGTCTGAGGCTTTAGTGCTAGTGTGTTTTGTTTTACTAACTGTTGCTACAACAGAGTCCAGTTGCTCCAAGTAGTCAGCCTGTGTTCCTTTATCACCACTGGAAGAGCCCTTGAGTTGTCCTTGATGTTTCTTTGACAGCATGCGCTCGTCCACTGGAGCTAATAAGAATTATACATGCATGCAATATAAAGCGCCGCATTATGACCTTCTTCCACTAGATGTCACACTAAGAACACTAGCATCTCAGTCTAAAACTATGGGTTATGTAGGGGCTCAGTATGACACACACACACACACACACATGCACTAGCATGCCACGCCAGTTTTAAACACACAGATGGAGTGTGATGTCATTCTCTGCTCAGGACGACAATACTCCACTATATCGTAAAAAATGGTCTCTGCTACGATCACTCAGCTCATATGTTACTTTCCCTTGGTGTTTTAGAACAGTTGGAATTGTGCAGAAATGTTTCCTAGCAGATTGGTTTACCTCTAAAACCGTTAATAACCAGTAAAGGGCAGCCTACCATATTTAGCTGTAATGGTTTTAGTCTAATCTAACATGAACTATCCAGCAACGGCAGTGATGAGGTTGTCAGCTGTTCAATGCACAATACTGACTTAAAAGTCTACAAAATGGCCGCGACCGACCATAGTGATGTCATGCGAATACTATATTGACAGATCCTGAGCCCCCAGCCCCGCCCATTTAACCTGTTCAGCCTAGTTACTGGTTGGACAAGACCGCATAGTAGGCTATTATGAAACAGACAGTTGATGCAGGTTCTGTCGGATTCAAAAAATGCTCAACTGTTATTGGAGGACAGGCAAAAGGGGCCTTGGGGTCGGTCAATTAAGGAACAGAAAAAGTAGTCAAAGATGAGGCTCATGCCTTACCGGTGTTCATGATGGAAGGGTGATATCCATAGACCAGATGGTCTTTGCTGGGATAGTAGTTAAGGACAGGCTTGTAACTGACCTCCGTAATGGGAGGAAGGCCTGTTTGATAATGAAAATACCAGTCAAAACATGGACAAGTTCTTCAAATTCAAAAATAAGCTAAACAACATCTTTATGTCAGTCTTTTTAAATGCAATACAATACCTCTATTACTCAATTTTGGGATTTCTGGCCAGTGTTTACTGGAAACAGAATAATTTCCAGCTTCAGTCATTTTTCTCAGAATTTCTTACACCCACTTTAACTTGCTGCACATGGACATATATACAGATTACAAACACAAGCTTGTGTTCATTTAAAAAATTATGTTTCTATGTTTTTTTGGCTCCGATTCCGCAGATGGAAATTCTACACACATACTGTAGCCTACAATAGGGTGGAACTGGGTTTTTAATGGTGAAGAAACATTTACACTCAAATTGAAAGGTGGCATTTTTGCCTTTCTAAGATTTGTAGACAGGGTTTTTTGTGGCAGCAGCCACTTTGATGGACACATGACAAGAAATGAATACAGCAAGAAATAACAACTTGATGTAATATGTATTTATGTATAGTATGTATGTATATATTATATATATATATACTGTATAGTAAATAACAAAGACATAACTCTACAAAATGAGTTATCTGAGGTCTGTATATTTTTATTTGTTCGTCTACATACAGTACAACCCAATTCTGACAGTTTGGAAAATGCTAGTAAAAACAAATGTGCGATGTCAGTCCTTTTCTATTCACCTTGTACTGGAAACACTACAACACATTATGTAATGTTTCATCTTATGATTTCATTTGTTTTGTTAAAATAAACAATTTTAAATATGATGACACACTAAACAATATTATATTATATTTCCTTTACATACAAATACACAATACACTGTAATGTGAGGGCACTTACATCAGCCATTGTGAAGTTTAACAACCCGCTTCTGTCCGTTATTCAGGTCTTCAAGTTCACATATTGTACAGGCCCTTTGTTGCCATATTTTGTGTTTCATAATGCACCACACTTTCTCAATCAGCAACAGCATAATAACAGATAATCCCTCCTGCGATATTTCTGTGATAATAAGACATGGGCAAACTTGCATAGTTTAGTCATTGTGTATCAGTGTACATTGTCTTACTCAGAGAGTCTGAAGGGGCTTTTACACTAAGAGAAAGTCAGCAACAGGCTTGGATGACCCAGAATTATGTGTTAAGGAGCTCTGACAGAAATCAATTGAAGTTCCCAGCAGCCACTGAGTGGAACTGATGCGTGGGTCTCATTGATGTGTTTTCTGAGCAGTGGGACAGCTCATGTAGATGGCGGCAGTGGCAAAGCAAACTGAAGGGGGCTAATAAACAGTTGACGTCAGGAGATTCCTAAATGAAGATTCCTATAGAGTACATTCATAAGAATGGAATACATTTTTTCTTATTTCAGGACAAATGTCTAATTCTCCTTTTAGATTTAACAGTACTGCATATCGTACAGATTAATTAAACTACAAGAAGATATAGTAGTAGCATAATTTTAGATTTTAGTCTCGGTCAGCTCAGGTAAACATCAAACATTCTTACTGCGGAATAGTCAACATATACTGTAGTTTAGTACAAATTATAATTGCACATCTTTAGGATGTTGCTGAATGAAACTGAATGCTCTCTTCTTGAGAAAAGATCTACTGCTGTCTATAACAAGTTATTAAATTAAGTCTTGTTAATTATAGTAATTAGTACTTTATTTGGCAGATAATTAGTGTACATGCTAGTAGCTATGGCCAGAGTTGCCTCTACAAGTATTTCTCCCTAAGGGAATTAACACAGTATCAATCTATTGCACCTATATCACAAGCTGCCCAGAGAAAATCAGACACCTTTTTAAGGTGACACTGTTTTAAGGCTGTGCCTGCAATCGTATGTCAGGCAATGATCATAGCCGTGCGGTACACATGTCGTTAAATGCTGAGGTCCAAACATGTATCTTGCTTGGGGAGTTAGGGGGCATGCCTCCCCTGGAAGAATCTAGCCTTCCCTGGAGCCTTTCCATACGTTTGGAGAGAAACGTTGGATAATAGATTGATATTAACACTATGTTAACACTCTCCTAGTGTACAATTTTCCAAAAGTACTTTTATGAAATGATATAGGCTTACAACCTTTTTTATTTCATATGTGTTTGAGTAATAATTTGGAATATAGAAATGTCTCAAATAATAATAATCTTTGCAGAACCAAAATAGTTATTTTTAGGCTATTCTTTAATTAATGTTTATTATTGACTACATAATGTCCAATGGCCATGCCAGTAGTCTACTATATGGCCAGGCTACTGCATTCTGTATAATGTAGGCTACTACTGATATGCACTAATAGTAGTATGTAGTATTGCATTCTTAGTATGCAGTACAGTGCATGCTTATCCAGACACGGCCAGGCAGTCGCGGAGAGTGACCGCCAGACGGAGACAAGATGGAGGTCCAGAGGGTGGAGACTTGAAGGCAGCGGCGGAGGGGAACACGTGTCGTCGTCGCAGACGCCTTCGGTCTGCCGCTCAGGCGGTCCGCTCTCCGCTCCCCGCTCCCCGGCTGTGCCGCTGGACGCCAGGCAGGGTGGAACTAAACGGCGTCTGTTCCTGCTGGCTTGAGCAGATTTCCTGTGCCCACGAGGCCCGTCTGTCTCGTCTGGTAATTAGGCTATATGCTGGCGAATGAAAGGCCCAGTTGGGTGGCTGACTGTGAGCAGTAAGCAGGGTGACATTGTGTTTGTATTTCTGGGGAGTTAGCAAGGGGACCTTCCCACGACCGGCTTCTTCTACGCACCCTGAATTATAATACTACTTAGGCCTATAGCAATTCTACTGAGTGGGTTTTCCTATTCAATCACATTATGGTTTTTTTCCTTGCCCGATGGGCCCTTTCTTTGTGAAATGTGGGCTTGTGCAGCCCTTTGAGACTAATGTGATTAAAGGCTGTATAAATAAACTTGACTTGAATGAACTTCTGTGAGGAAGCAAGCAAAAACAATTCAGGGCTTTCCTGACAAATACATACTATTAGGAACCTTGTGAAAATATACCCGCAATAACCCAAACAGACCAGTGGGACAACACACTGAAAAATGAAGTAATTGTGGAAACTATTTAATCAGTTTGCACACATAGAATGAGAACGACCTACAATCAATAAGAGATGTACCATTACAACGGCCATTACTGTCTGAATGCACACTGCCCCCAGAATCCCACACCTCATTGTTTACATCATAAACACAATAACAGCCCACAGGCAGATATAGGGCTGGGTAGAGAGTGGTGTGAGCCTCAGAGCACTCCACTGTAGGGGAAGAGGTTTAGCGCAAACTAACTAATTGTAAAGTCAGTGCTAGGGGCTAATGCTACTGTTGAATGTAAAGTCAGTGCTAGTGGCTAATGCTACTGTTAAATGTAAAGTCAGTGCTAGGGGCTAATGCTACTGTTAAATGTAAAGTCAGTGCTAGGGGCTAATGCTACTGTTAAATGTAAAGTCAGCGCTAGGGGCTAATGCTACTGTTAAATGTAAAGTCAGCTATTGCAAGCTAATTGTAAGCTAATGCATGTTGTGTCAAATTCACCAGGTATCTCCTCACATTTTGCTATCTTATTGTTCTCTGATACATCTACACAGCCCTGGCTCTGTAAATAGGAACACAAAGTGACGAACACCGCTCACATCAACAAAAACGTAGTACTACCAGAGAACTACACCTTGCTTCACAATGTGTGAGGCGGGGTATATTGTTTTGATTAGAGTACGAAGTGAAGAGAACTCTGCCTTTATCAGTGGACCTGCCACTCTTGAGTAAGCTTGCTGATATTTTGCCACAATCTTACTCACGACCAATGAGTGGAACAACACGATAGCAAAGTGCGGAAGCCTTTCATTGATATTCTTCATTCATTCAATGGCCGCTTGCAATTTTCACGACCCACTAACTCCCACTCAGTGACCCACCGTTTGAAAACCGCTGCCAAAGGGTGCTCCCTCAGAAGCTTCCTTTGGCATTGAAGGTGTAAACGGGTAAACGGACCATGAGCAGACAAATTTTACATATGAGTGTATTATCTTACAATCGCTGACTTTTCCTTTAATAACCTTATTGCGAATAACGCTAATCTGACACAAAACGGCATGATGATATGCATGATGACATAATGCACTGCGTGTGATTTAACATAGTGCATCTGGCTGGCTGATGCATCTGAGCATTAGGTCACATCTAAGACAACATTAGCAGACAGCGGTGAGCGTGCGGTGATGAGTAATTACCGGACGGCGTGGAACATTTAATTTCCAGCGACATATTGGGGGCAGGAGATCGAAGCGCACCGAGTCTGAGTCAACAACCTGCTTGGTCCCAGCCCCCAGCCCAACCCCACTCACGTGTGCTAAGGATGTTGCGTAACACTAAGTAGAAGCAGTCGTGCACAGAAGCTAATGCCTGGAGGTGAAGAAAACAGCGAGGGGAGAGAGGAACAAGGGGGGCGGGAGAGACATTTTGGGTGAAACTGTAACATCTGGGACGGCGGGGCCAAGCGCCCGCCTCCCCCGCTCCTCCTCGCCGGCGTATTTGGCACATGCCGAGCCCCTGCCACTCCTGCCAGTGATCACAATCACCACCACCAGTTAGCTACAAGTGGTGGCTTTATCAGCCATGCTGGCCATTCCGTATGTGTCCGTAATTGTTTGAGTATCGTTTACTACTAGTATTGTTTACTCATATTTACTGCCTCTTCTTAAAACACGACGAGCACTCCGCTCGTTATTTCAAAACCACCTTGTCCTGACTGCTCGTTCTGCGCCTGCACCCACAACGCCTCGTCACAGAAACAGAGATGTATATATCATTTTTTTGTTGACTCAAGCATTAACAGCTCTATGGCTTGACAGCGGCACACAAGTCTCCATTTAAACAAGTCAAAACATACTCCAAAACATTTAGCTCACATTTTGTTAGATTTGTTATGTCTTCTGTGTTTACGTTTGTGTGGCGATGAAATACTTTAGTTTATTCTTCCTTGGCAATGTTCATCATTCTTATCTGAGCCTGTATCGTTGGAAAGATCCTGCACGGAGACAATAACACCTGTATGTGCAGACACACACACTGAGCAGAGACGAACGCACACAGAGAGAGAGAGAGACACACACACACACAGACACACAGACACGCACATGCGCAGACTTGACTGATCGTCTGTACTTGTGTTCGATCTAGGGCTGGCCCCAAATATTCGATTATTCGGGTATTTGTTTGTTGGGTATGTATTCGATTTCAATATTGGGATTCGAGTATTCGTTTTTTCGGGTGCAAGTCCAAATTTGGAAAGTGGTTTGAGAGGGTGAGGACGGTTACCGTTTGAATCTGCAGCTCGTCAGATAGATAGAGAGGCCGTTCCACTTTAGGAGAAATGAGTAAAGCACTGCCCTGGGTTAATCGACTATACGGACGTTCTGTAAGATGTATGGTGAGGCAGATAGACCTGTTAAAATGTTGCTTATTAGAAAATAGTGTGGGGAAAGAGATAAGTCTGTATTGGTTTGCCAAGATGCCTTTGCATCTTTATGAGGAAGTTAATCTGTAACTTCCTGAGTTGGAGACTAGATTCGATTTTGACCTTAGAGAAACAAATTACCTGCAACCTTTATCTACAGGATCTCCCAGATGTCCAGGGGAAAGTCGTTCCCCATTACTGATACGAGTATCTCCCCATCATGCAATGTGTAAGATCAGGGTCAACAAGAATGAAGTCCCAGGACACCCACCCGCACACACACACACACACACACACGTTACGTTCTGCTTGAGTGACATCTCTCTGATAATCATATTTCAGTTCAGTCACAACTGACATCATCTTCACAACTTGGTTGTCCGGACTAGATGGATTGAAACACAAGATCAGGCCAACTTCATATGTCCAGTGACCTTAAAAGAACAGTGTGTGTGTGTGTGTGTGTGTACAGTGTGTGTACTTGTGGTTGAAACCAGTGTTAACATGGTGGCTTTAGTTTTAATGCCCCTCCCCCATGGCCATATGCACCTTACATTAGTTATTACAAACATAAACAATAAGATGGAAAGGCGTGTCTGTACTTTACAGCCTTATTAAAAACATTCTGGGCTGTCAATCAATAAGACTCATTAATATAGATATATAGCATCTACTCACAGGATCCATCCTCTTAAAGGTCAAAGGTCAAAGGGTAAAGTCAAGCATTCTAGAAACAGCCCCCGGTGACAACAGCTGTGGGATCCTTTTCCTCTTCAAAGGCAGTCGAAGACCAAAAAGCATCGGCACACTGTCCCCGTGAGCAGGCTATGCTTTTGATTGCTATGATTTATGTTCTAATCCTGCATGGGAACTAATAGTAATAGACTTGATATAGTAGTGAAATAACTATTAAAAACGTTTCTTCTGCATGTTTGGCTAGTGTATAGCAGGCCTGGCGACAGTGGAATTTCTCATGGGAACCATTACAGAGATAGAAGTGGACAGTAGTCTCTGTAGTTTTAAACCATTGTTATATTTACTTTGTTTATTTATGGTTGAAATTGCACTTTCCATCCCCACTTGAATACACGCCTTAGTGTGGAGATAATGTTTTCTCTCAGCACTATATTTTTATATAAAGTAGCAATGGCATCTTTAACAAAGTAAGGATGCAAACTGCATTGCATATGTATCTATAAGGCTTTACGGTTATGATTAGGCTACTGTCAGACATGGCAGCTGGTCATAGGACATGCTAGTTTTAAATAACACTCATTTAAATGCTGAACTGGGTGAAACGGTTTTTACAGTGACGATATATGACTTTCTGCCACTAGGGTTCACTCTAAGCACACCAGCATCTCCGTGGGGCACACACACACACACACACACACACACACAGCTGTGTCTGTCCTGACCATCCCGAGTGTCCTGCTGACATTCCTCCACTATAAGTTCACATGCTGCTACATTAATGTTTAAAATATAGCATTTAAAACGATTCTCAATTCCCATCCAGTCAAGGGAATAATCAATAAACCGGGTTTGTTATTGCTCCAATGTATTATTTGTGTTTTAATGAATCTGTAAGTGTTCTCAGGGTTTGCCTTAAGTCTCTGTTTAGGATAAAGGTACCTGTTTTCAGTGGCTAGGTATTTTGTTTAGCTTTCAACTGCTGACACCACATTTAATATAGACAGGTAGGCAGACAGGCAAACAGACAGACAGGCAGGCAGACAGGTAGACAGGCAGGCAGACAGTCAGACCAACAGGCAGGCATACAGACAGAGAAGCAGGCCGATAGACAGTCATACGGGCAGCTCCTGTCACCACTATCAGCATCCTGTCAGCAGTCAGGTCTGGGCTGGTCCTGCAGGGCTTGAGTGTTTACAATGAGCAGACACTGGAGCAGATACTGAAGCAGATACTGGAGCAGACACTGGGGCCCCTGGTGCCTACATGCATGCATACATACATGGGTGACTGTGCCCCACCCATCCCACACACACACAACCTGCCTGTTTGTTACATGCAGCACAGAACGACAGAACAAGAACACTACTGTTGGGGGAGTTGACAAACACTGGATGTCATATTATCTCTTTATCGTGTGTGTGTGTGTGTGTGTGTGTGTGTGTGTGTGTGTGTGTGTGTGTGTGTGCGTGCACACGTGTGTGTGTGTGTGTGCGCATGGCTACATTCTTCAGCTGTTCAGTGATGTTGGAGATTGTTGACGTTTTATTTTAACACCTCTTTCCTCAATGCCATAGGATGCACACCTCAGAAACACGCCCCCCCCAAACTGGACACCCATTGCCAAGGCTGAGTTCCCATTTACCACAGCTAGGGCTCATATACGTTTTTCTTTTTCAGCGCTCACACAGAATGGTCAGCTGGGCGATTGTATTAGCTTGCCTTACAACCGCTGACTTCACCTTTAAGGGCAGGGTCAGTCCTTCTTGCTAACTTCGAACACAAATGAAAAAGTATCGCTCTGCGGTCCTCCGAGGCGGTGCCTCACACGCCGAAATGAGTTGTGAAGCAAAGCGTAGTTGTAACGTTCAGGGCCACTCAACTCCCCCCACCGTTACCGGGGCATGCGTGCTCCCGCCTCGGGTACCAGAAGTTGACTTTCCCAGCGCTCCCTGTCTCACGGGTGTTCACACTAATTGTATATTGATTGCACCTGTGGGTTTGGCGTTGGTATTTAGTTTGGGGCTTTCGTTTGTTTTATTGCCGGTTATTGTTTCAGGTTTACAGACGTGGTGAGTGTTTTCCTTTTGTTTTGAAGAAGAAACGTACCTTTCTGTGCATACCTGCGCCTGGTTCCTGCCCTTCCCGCTCTCCGACCTGACAGTATTGTTACGGCTTTGTTGATACGAGCGGTGTTTGCCACTTTGTTTATGTTCCTTCTACACAGCCAGAGCAATTTTTTCAACATGCACAGAGATATTTGGTAAACTTGACCAAAAGTGTATTAGCTTACGTTTAGCTTGCAATTGCTGACTATACCTTTAAGGCAATATAGCCACATGTACAGTATAATACCGATCCAAAGCAGGTTTGCTTATGCATTAAAAGGTCACGCGCGGGGTGGTGGAGGCAGTGCATTTCCCAGTGGCATTAGAAAAGGTCAACAGAGAGGCCTATGAACCCCCATCACACCTGCAGCTTTCAGATGTTATCACCCCACTTCTTGTACCAGTATAAGTGACAAAAAATAACTGATAAAAAAATGCATGCAAATTGAAAAATAACATTTTCAGGTGATTTGATCATTTGGTTCCATTGTTGTTACTTCCACCTTTTGATCCTTTACGATTAACAATTATTTATTCTGTTAATTAGTTATTCTGTCCTAAACCACACCCACTGACTAACCTGATCATGTTTGCGGCTCTCATTGCAGGCCTGGGCGTTTGTTATGAAGCTGAACGTTGTCTATTTCTAAATAAAGTTTATTTGTTTATTTTACGACACACTCCACAACCACTGCAAGCCACGAGTGGCCGGGTCACCTCATGGAACGAGAGCGAAGAGATTCAGGAGAGCGGACACCAAGAATGCGATCTCAAGCGCTAACGTGCGAAATAGACGGTAGTTCGCCCCAAACTACGGCTCAGTGGAGAATCCTAAATAGGTAGCTTGTCACTGCCTTTGTCATCTGGGGAGAATAATTGCTCATCTTCAGTTGAGATCACACAGGAAGCAGGCAAGTTAAAGAAAACTACACAGGATGATACGCGCCCGGCTTTACACACACACACGCACGCACGCACAGAGTATCCTGTCGGTGGATTCCAGGTGGCATTTTGGGTTCAGGTAAAGAGGCTATTTTTTCCACCCATAAAGTGTGAGCCTGGGTGATAAATCATAAAATGTGCAACTCAGCCGAATCAGGCACTACTGGGCTGGTTAGATACGAGGCAGCCGGACGCTGTTGAAGCTGTTCAACGGCCGCATTAAGAACTGCATGATGTGTGGCAGAGACGGTTAGGAAAATAGGGATGACAAGTTATGGCATAATTACTGAAAACATTAAATGTCATAAACCATCCAGAAGATGAAAAAACACTGTTCGTGTCAACTGTGTCAATTAGAACTGTTTGGATTATGATAATAATATGTTCTTGTTTGTGGTTAACTGTATCGATCAGACCTGTTGCGGTAATTAAATATACCTGTACAATAAATATACACTCAGTTTTACACCGCGGGTGTTTGGGGGTGAGGTGTGCAGAATGTCAGTGTGCTTCCTACATCTTGCTGTTTTGAGCCCATTAAGGCAATTGCAGCCATTCCACAGAGAGTATGATGGGCGAAAATGGTGCAACAATTGTGAGGGATGGGTTTGATATGGTTATAAAATCATAGGGGGCATTTCTTGGGATGACAGATGGAGAGTCTCTTTAATGCTCACAGTCAAAACATTTATTATACAGTGTATCTCTCTCAGACCAAGATGACACTGTACATGTATTATACATAAAGTTTGTTAATCTAGCAATACTGTCGCTAACCTTCTCTGGACACACAGCACAACTGTTTGTTTTCGTATTGTTGCTAACCTTTTCTAATTTCCGTTTGTTAGCCTAGCAATATTGTTGCTAACCTTTATGATGGCCTCACAACACCACCATGTGTTAGCCTAACAATGCTGTTGATGTCCTCTGGACAGTACTGCGCCGTTTGTTAACATAGTTATACTGTTATTAACCTTCTGTGGTAGCACAGAATAACAATACAATTGTCCTGCTAAAAACTCCAGCCTAAACCAGCATGAATTCCATGCTGGTCCAGGCTGGTTCATATTGGTTAGTGCTGGGGTAGTTCTGGTCCAGGCTGGTTCATACTGGTTAGTGCTGGGGTAGTGCTGGTCTAGCTGGTATACCAGCACACCAGCAACCAGCATGGGATGCTGGTACACCAGCAAACAGCATGGGATGCCAGAGTACCAGCAAACCAGCATTCCGTGCAAAACATACCTTATGCTGGTGACCAGCAATGCTGGATTTTTTAGCAGGGTTAACCTTCAATGGACACACAGCAACACCGTTTGTTAACCTAGTAGCAATACTGTTACCAACCTCCTCTGGTCTGTTTATTTACGTTGCAATACTGTTACCAACCTCCACTGGTTTGTTAATTTACGTAGCAATAATGTTGCTAGTCTGTTCTCCGTTTATTTGCCTGCCTAGCAATACTGTTACCAACCTCCACTGGTCTGTTTATTTACGTAGCAATACTGTTACCAACCTCCTCTGGTCTGTTTATTTACGTAGCAATAATGTTGCTAGTCTGTTCTCCGTTTATTTGCCTGCCTAGCAATACTGTTGGTAACCTTCCCCGGTCACACAGAACACCAACTGTCATGGCCCTACAGAGGCCCCCTGGGACCAACTGATCTCCCCCCCCTGTCACCTTGGCTCACCAGCTCAAAGAGGGGCTGCGTCCCATGCCCTGTGTACACCCAGTGAATCCCCCGTCCCCCCTTTCCCATCCGACATGAAAGAGATGTGCACCACAGAACTACAGCCGGGCCAGCTACCAGATCAATGGGAACAGGCTTGTGAAGATGAAAAATACTCTTTTATTGGGCCCCATGGATCAGTTAAAGGTTGGCTTTTTTTAGGAAAACAATATGCAGTGTGCTTTAATGAAGAGCTATGAAAACAATACAATATTGAAATAATTCAGACTCAAAGTAAAGTAAGTCTAGTCTATAGTAATTCTGGAGAAAGCTTGTTGATATTTGAACTAGATAAAAACCAAACACCTCTGACATAGGTTGCTCTCTCAGAACCTCTGCCCCACACACTGGACACACATTGCAAGGCTAGGATAGAGTGTGGTGTGTTACTATTTACAGAGCTGTGTCGAAGGACCAGATTATATTTTCAGCATGTATAGAGAATGGTATCGTGGACCGCAAAGAGATAGCCTATTTGGTCAATTTGACATAAAGTATATTAGCTTACAATCATTTCCTATAACTTTTAAGCATATCATTTAATAGACTGAAAGTAATTTAACATTTAGGTGTGTAGGACAAAAACATTGCAATGTTCTTGAAAAATGTGTTTAATTTCTGTTAAATAAGATCAGTGCATGTCCAATTTAGTGAACAGCTTACTAATTTACTGTAAAAGCATTTCACCTTTGAATGACAGAACATTTTCAATGTGTGGCGTAATAGAAATACATTAGCCTATGGTTGATAGTCTGATGGGATTTATTTTACTTACTCCAGGCTCAGAATTGTTTGGAAACAGACCTTTGAATCACGCCCCTAAAATAGATGTCAAACATGAGTGATTTGATCGTTATGGAGCCTCAGTAATTAAAAGGCAATATTTTGATTGACGGGGCTGAACACAAGGAGTTTAATTGAACAGCTTCCTTCATTCTGAAGGAATGTAAACTTTCACGAGGTAATTATCCCCGCGGCCGTCGTATGAAGCTGACAGCAAAAAGTGCAAAGTTATAATACAGAACCTACAATGTGTCTGTCAAAGAGCCAATTAAGCTTATGCTGCAAAATTTCCCCTGCTGCGATCCAGCGAGACAGCAATTGTAAAAGGTAAGGAGAGGAGAGCATCACACAGCCCGCTGTCACCTGCTACTGGGCATCATTGATTCGGAGCAGCTGGACAGAAACAGTTTTGAGATGAGTAATGCTGTTTTGTGGATCTGGTCCGGGGTAAAGAGATACTCCGTGTTGCCGGGGCGCCTGTTATCGCACCGTTAACAAATACAGTTTGTTCCAATGAACGAGGTTGCGTAGCCTAGCTTGCTGCAGCAGGCATTGTGCAGAAGAGATGAGATGTCATCAGCTCCATGTTAATATATCCTATGTCTTCACTCTTCAATGTTTTTCAGGCAAGGCTGATGGAAACACGGCACAGGGACCCCCCATCACATACGGTATAAAATATGTATGTGTAGGGTGACCTATAGTGCCATGTATAAAAGAAAACCACTAACCCATTCAAATAATTGACAGATTTATATATTTATGGCAGTTGCATTTATGTAAATGTACATTTTGGGACCTTCTGCAGTATATTACCTCTGTTGAAGACCTCTGTCCTGTGCTTAATACTGTAAGTACATGAACATCAATATTGTGTACACATATGCATTGTGAACATCAGCAATGTGAGACCATGAGTTTGTATTCTCATCATATTTTCTAAATTCATTCATGATATTATTAACCATGCAATACACAGGTCACAGAAGAGGCCGTGGATTTTCTGTGACAATAAAATGGAATTTATATTTAGTGCTTGTCACTGACAGCAAATTATTGATCGATTTTGACCTGCCATTTACCGCCATCGTCTCTAAAAGATATAGGCTATTTTGGTAAATGGTAAATAGTAACTGGACCTCATATATCGCTTTTATCCAAAGCGCTTTACATTATTTTGCCTCACATTCACACACCGATGATTATTGCTGCCATGCAATTTGCGACCAACCACCGGGAGCAGTTGGATGGTAGGGGGTTAGGCATCTTGCTCAATGGTGCTTACAGGTAGGTCAACACCGTTTATTTGATTTCATTTCTAACCTGTGTACGCTCATCAGCGCCTCTGTGGGCTAGTATATTCTCCAGTGTGCATATTTAAATTGCAATAAATGTAGTAATATGTAATATGTTTATATTCTGGATAAAAAAAGGGGGGGGGGGGGGGTGATGAGGCTTTACAGACATAGGCTACTGTGTTTTTGAGAAACAAGTTGAGTTGCCTGTAAAGTATGGCTTTATTTATGACAAAAATTGACCTGGGTACTAATAATATTGAGATATGGACGGGTCTAAAACAAAGCTCAGTTCCATTTGAACAACATGCTTTAATTCCCTGCACAACACAAACAATTTACAAGCAGAAATGATGCAACATTTTCAAACACTAGTTGCTTGTAAATGTACACTGCTAGTGTAGTCAAACCAATCATATAAAGAAAGCCTGTCACATTTTTTTTTACTTTTGTTCAAAGCCACTGAATATGGTTTTGTTAAGCCCTCCAATTTATAGCTTGTTTGTTTTTTTTTTAAAGCATAAAAAAAAAAATATAATAAACATGAATTAAGTGAATGATTTACATTCACGGCATTTGGCTTTTATCCAAAGTGACTTACATGTAGTACATTACATGTAGTACAGCTCTCGCTTTGGACATACAGGGATTGGATTGCCCTTAAAAGGGACCCCCTCACCCCATACTCCCGCAGCACCT
>JAODLL010013897.1:0-28529 GCA_026546735.1 Forbesichthys agassizii | reverse complement strand
AGTATGTTTCTATATACTTATATGAGCTTATACGACTTATGAGCCTATACAGTATGTTTCTATATACTTATATGAGCCTATACAGTATGTTTCTATATACTTATATGAGCTTATACGACTTATATGAGCCTATACAGTATGTTTCTATATACTTATATGAGCCTATACGACTTATATGAACCTATACAGTATGTTTCTATATACTTATATGAGCCTATACAACTTATATGAGCCTATACAGTATGTTTCTATATACTTCTCTGAGCCTATATATAACATGAACCTATACAGTATGTTTCTATATACTTATATGAGCCTATAAAGTGTGTTTCTAAATACTTCTCTGAGCCTATATATACTTATATGAGCTGTCAGATGACCTTAGTGTTCTGGGGGGTATGTAGTTGACCATTGCTTGGGCGATATAGTTTGGTCTGTGTCTATTGGCCTGGATGTTGAAGGTTATAAGTTCGAACCCCGGTGTTGACATATTGAAGGGGCAATACCGTAAAGTGCTTTGGATCAAATCACTATATAAATGCAGTCCATTTACCATTGGGTTGTTTCACATTGAGTTCTTATTTCTTAAAGAACTGAATGTGTGTTAACACCTGGCTGCAACTAAATCTCCTGTAGTGTGATAATACAAGTTGACTTGGCTTCTAAGAACAGATCCTATCAGAGCAGGAACTAGGATGGTGTGTTTGTAAAGCATTATTAGCTGTGGTGTAAACCTGTGTTTATCACTGGACAGTTCTCACACAGCCTGGTGAATGCGATCGTTATAGTGCATGTGTGTGTGTGTGTATGTGTGTGTGCGTGCGTGTAGTGCTGTGTTTCAGACTCCTGGCCAGAGTGTTTCCTTCATGGCGGCTCGCTCGTTCAACAGGAGCTGCCCTGAGCCACAGGACTCATCCTGTATGTCACAAGTCATCATGTGGTTCAAACAGACCAGGAAAACCCCACCTGCTAAGGTTGTTTTCATGTATGTGTGTGCGTGTGTGTGTGTGTGTGCGTGCGTGTCTCCCTCTAGTTGACAGTCTAGACATTAACGACGAGCTGAAGACCAAACTGCAGGATGTCCTGATCCCAGAGAGACAGCTGACACTGGGGCACATGCTAGGGAAAGGTCTCTCTCTCTCTCTCTCTCTCTCTCACACACACACAGTACTAAACAGCAGGTCTGATTGGCTCAGATCAGTTATATAGTATGGTGTTTTATTATGAGATATAAAACTGCATTGTGTGTGTGTGTGTTCAGGGGAGTTTGGCTCGGTGCGTGAGGCGTTCCTGAAGACAGACTCATCCCTCCAAAAGGTGGCAGTAAAGGTCATGAAATGTTAGTGTCTCGCGTGTCTTCCTGTTTGTCAGCATGCCTGCACATCGCGTGTCATCTTTCCTGTGCCCAGAACAACGGAGAACCCTGTCTGGTGTAACATGTCAGGGTTGATTGTTGGGAACAAGTAGAGTGGTCCGAGCCTGTAAGCCTTGCTTTGTAACATGATGCCCCTGTAGTTCTTGGGTTTCTGGTGGAGCAGGTTTTGTGCACTACTACACTACCGTGAAGGCCAGTGTGGAAAGGAATAGGTATAGGCAGCTTTTGCAAGCTAATTGTAAGCTAAAACACTTCCCCAAATATCTTCTCTCATTTTGTTACCATTTTTGTGTGTAAGATAAATCAATACTTACAGCCCTGGTTCCATAAATATGAATACAAACAAAATGGCGAACACCGCTCACATCAACAAAGCCGTATTACTACGCTTTGCTTCACAATGGAGGTTCGATGTGTGGAGCGGCGCCTGGGAGGTCCGCACAGGGATGTTGTTTTGATTTGAGCTCAAAGTTAGCAAGTGCTCTTGAGAATGACTGACCCTGCCGTGCAGGGGTTCCCAAACATTTCATCTTGCGACCCCCAAAATGACAGAGACTCACGGCCATAGCTAGAGGTGAATTGATTCCTTGTTTACATTCCAGGCTCTGGTTGCCTAGGTACCCCTCTCATATATTTCCCACCCAAAATGTATCAGTCAATCTGTCAGTCAAGGATATCCTCAGCTTCTGTTGGTACCAGTCACCTCAAATCGAATAGTTTAACCCGCCCACTTCACGTCGCCAACCTTTATTTAGCTTGTTGTCACTTTAAGTCGCTGAATGTCATTGGCGTTCCAATGGCTGGTCTCTTGCAGTGTGTCCGGGGCCTCGGAGTGTCCTGTAGCAAAGATGTCTGACTCCTTCCTGCTCCTCAAAGGTGGAATCAATCATTTAGGAAGAAGCTTATTGATCACTTGAAACGCCTCTCCCTTCAGTGCTCTAGGGTGCTTCCTCAGAAGCAACGACCCCAAGGTTCATGATGCATTTCCAAGGCTAGTATAGTGTGGTGCGGTCTACACAACTTTGTATGTGTTCCCTTGTAAATAACCAGGGCTGTGCAGTATTGGAATATTCTTTCACAGCGTGCAGAGCTCATTTGTGAGCTTAGAAGGGCATCCTTGCCATCTACAGCTGCAATGCAGGTGCACCCATGTAATTTCAATGGTATGACGGAATTTTCATCATGTGCAGAATCGCACGGGAAGTATACATTTAAATATTTTGTTTTTGTTTTGTTTGTGTGTTAAAGGCAGGGTTACTCTTCCTCGAGAACGCTTGCTAACTTCAAGCTCAAAACAAACTCCACCCTTACACATTGAAACACATTGCAAAGCCTAGTGCACTCTTGTTGTGAGCGATGTTCGCCACTTTGTTTGTCTTCCTATATACAGAGCCAGGGCTGTGTAGAAGTACCGGATCATTTTTTCAAGATAGCGAAATACGATTAAAAAATTTAGTGAATTTTACAGTATACCTTCAAGTCTAATATGTCTACTACACATCTGCAACATGGAGCATGCTCTGCGTGGGCCCTTGTGGAGGGCCTACACGTCATCTGTGTTCTGCCACCACCACACAGGGATGGTTGCATTGACAGACCCAGACAGTGAAGTTGGAACACAAGCACCCGTCTGCAGGCTATATGTTCAGTGCTAGGTGAGCTGATAGTAACAGTAGGTGTGTGTGTGTGCGTGCGTGCGTGCTTGTGTGCCTCCCCCAGCGGACATGGCCTCCTCCCTGGACATGGAGCAGTGCCTGAAGGAGGCTGCCTACATGAAGGACTTCAGCCACCCCAACGTCATCGCTCTGATCGGTAGGTCCCGCCCCCTCCTCCCCCCTCAGCCCATTGGCCCCGCGCTGTGACTGACGGGCCCTGTCGTCCAACAGGTGTGAGCCTGCAGCGGCGGGCGGGGGGCCGTCTGCCCGTTCCCATGGTGATCCTGCCCTTCATGAAGCACGGGGACCTGCACACCTTCCTGCTGATGTCACGCCTGGGGGAGGAGCCGTTTGTACGACATGCACACACACACACACACACGCACATACACATGCAATGAAAAGGTTATTTGTCACTGAATAAATAAGTAATATTTTCCAAAAATGTATTTATTAAATATATATTTTTAAATAATTATTAAATTAATAATTGTAAATATTTCAAATAAAATAAAAAGTGTCACATGTTCAGATGAGGGGTTTTCATCTGAACAACCTCATGCATGCATACATAAAACACAACAAACACCAGATTCTTACCACCAAACCTCCCCAGGAGCTGTCTCTCCAGACTCTGGTGGGCTTCATGGTGGACATCTCCAGAGGAATGGACTATCTGAGCAGGAGGAACATGATCCACCGGGACCTGGCCGCTCGCAACTGCATGTCCGTCTGCCTTACTGTCTGTGTGTCTGTCTGCTTGTGTAGCTCTGGTTAAAAGCTCTGTGTTGTGTGGCTGTGTAGATTTGGCACACAGGCTGTTAGCGTGTGTGTGTGCGCATGTGTAAGAGTTCAGATGCAAAACTCTCTTCCATCAAACACATTTTTTTTATTTGCAATATTTAAATGATTAATGTAATAAATATAAATATAACTTTTTGTATGTGTGCGTGCGCAGGTTGCACGAGGACCTGTCTGTGTGTGTTGCAGACTTCGGACTGTCTAAGAAGATCTACAGCGGGGACTATTATCGCCAAGGCTCCGCCTCCAAGCTGCCCGTCAAGTGGATCGCCCTGGAGAGTCTGGCCGACAACGTTTACACCACGCAGAGTGATGTGGTGCGCTGTGCGCACGCACGCACAGACACACACACACACATGCTCGCACACACAACACACAGATAACACACATGTATACACATGTGCATACACAAATACACACACTCACACACACGGACAAGCATACACATAAATCTACACGTAGGTACACACACACATGCCCGCACCAACAACACACAGATACACACACACACACACAGATGCACACACACACACACATATATACACATGCTCGCACAAACACACACACACACAAATGTAAATACTAGATACCCGATACCGAGACAGAAACCTAGAGCACCGATCCGAGGTACCGATTAGATTCCAGTGTTAAAGTTAAGTTGTATTCCTCACTGTGACTGAGGAAGAGACTGGGAATCATGTGTTGTGTGAGGAACCAGGCTTGAACGTTGCTTTCCTAACTTTATAAAACATAATGTTGTAACATGGGCTATATATATATGGATATAAGGAAACATTACAATGTTGTCATTGATGTATGCATTAGTTTGAGTGGTGTGGTTTAAGTTAAGTTGCAAAGTAAATGACAGCCTATCTCTATTTTAGCAGATGCATGGTAGAAACCTGCTGCTGATAGTGTGGTCTGGGAAGGTCAGACATGGCTGATGCTTGACAGTAGACCTACGTGTGGAAATTCATTTACTTGGATCAGCCCCATGGATCGGTCCAATTGTCACCGATACCGATCCAGCTATATAAGTTGGTATCGGACCGATTTCCAATCTCAGTATTGTATCCCATCTCTACAAAATACGCACCTGTCTGCCTGTGTACTGTCTGTCTTCCTGTCTGTCTTATTGTCTGAAGCCCTGTTCACACATGCTGTATAACCCTGCATTTTCCAGGGACCGTTCCTGCATGGGGTAATGTGTGAACAGGATCAGGGGTCAATAAACCTGTTGATCTGCCCCCCCATGTCCCACACCGCAACCTAGTTAACATTCCCTGGAAAATGCCGGTATGGCTGAGATGCACAAGAACGTAATCATGATGAAAGAAGTGTTCACGTGGAGTGAGCAAGCCAATCACAAGACTGTATTTAGCAGGTACAATTACATATTTCACATTACTTTAACATTAGCCTACAACTTTACACTCATCTTGAGTTCAATAGATTTACTGGTTTTGCCAGGCAGTGAAGAAATACTATCAACAACAATCTCTTTCGTTCACACTGTCTGTTTCCCGTTAACAATATTGCTGTAATTTATAAATTTGCTCTATTCTATTTAATAATATTATTATGCTTGGTTAGAACACAGAGCTAAAACTTTATACTAGCTATAGTATGCTATAGTAAATTAATATATACTGTAACAGGTAGGCTATAAATATCCTCCAGCTGACAACAGCGTAAGATAGGAGGTGTATGTGCTGCATATATTTTACGTGGAAACGCAAATGCAAACTCAAAGTAGGCTGTACACTGGTCTCCTGAAAACGTTTATTTGTTTCTGATGCTTGGCATCATTAGCTACTGCCCTCTGCTGGACTGTCCAGGCTATTGTACTAT
The DNA here is from genome assembly GCA_026546735.1 of Forbesichthys agassizii. Lineage (NCBI taxonomy): Eukaryota > Metazoa > Chordata > Actinopteri > Percopsiformes > Amblyopsidae > Forbesichthys > Forbesichthys agassizii. Next base: position 22,847 of record JAODLL010013897.1, on the reverse strand, counting down.
GCCAGTATTAACCACGGCATGTAAACAGGCGCAAGAGGTAAATGTCCCTGGATGGAGCTGCATGTCTGAATATAGAAACTCATGCAGGTAATTTACCAGGAACAATGTGTGAAAAGGGCTTTACTGTCTGACTGCCTGTCTGCCTGCCTTAATGCATGTCTGTCTTAATGCCTGTCTTACTGTCTACTGCCTGCATGTCTATTGCAGTATTGCGCGTCAACGCCAAGGTTGAGAACACGATTCCATTTCTTGAGCATCAAAACCATGAACACGCATTGGATATCTGGGGATTTATGCTCACACACACAAATACGCAGCACGCACGCACATGCACACACAAATACACATGCGCGCACACACACACACACACACTGTACACATGCATGCAGCATCGCTGTCAGTAGCCAATGGATTCTGTGTGTTGTGTTACTGACCTGTTGTGTGTGGCGTGTCCCTCACATTGCCGTGGTGACAGTGGGCCTTCGGTGTCACCATGTGGGAGATCGTTGCCCGTGGGCAGACGCCATACCCAGGCGTGGAGAACTCAGAGATCTACGAGTTCCTCATCAGAGGAGAGCGGCTGAAGAAGCCTCCGGACTGCCCAGATGACATGTGAGTCCAGCAATGCACCCATAATGCACCTAGCTAGCATGGTCTTATCTGGTGAAATTACTAAAAAGAAAGGGGGGAAAAAAATAAGTTTTTGATTCTGTTTAAAGTGGATCTATACGACTTCATGCCACTAGATGGCACACTAAGCACAAATGATTTGTAGCACCAACAATGAAAACGCAGGCGCTCGGATAACAACACACACAGACGGAGTGTGATGCTCCACTATATCTTCACATAGAAAATAGTTGCTTGCTGCTATATTAATGTTTAAAATATCATATATAGTACCTTTAATTAATTATGCTAGTTTATATTTTCATTTTTGATAAACACTGGCTCAAACACTACACACTATAAACACTGCAGTATAATATTGCACCACCTGTGTTCAGCATTTAATAATAATAATAATACATTGCATTTAACCCAATTAGCCACAAAGTAATTTAAGTTTTATAGATTCTGATTACTCGTTATTATACCCACATCTCATTACACTGTACTGTATTGTCATAGTAACAATTATAATCATGAAATATAAAATGATAAGGATAAAATAATAATAAAAAATCAGCAGATGTATTATTATAACGATGCTTCTCTAGTCACCAGCTGCTAGTAACCCAACCGTTAAAGGCAGGGTCAGTCATTCTCGAGAACACAGCTAAAATCAAAACAAAAGCGCTCGGCGGCGCCGCCTCACACATCGAACTGCATTGTGAAGCAAAGCGTAGTACTACGGCGTTGTTGTTGTGAGCGGTGTTCGCCTCTTTATGTTCCTATTTACGGAGTCGGGGCCGTGCAGAAGTATCAGATTATTGTTTCAACACAGAGAACGGTAAGCTAGCGAGATGCACGGAGATATTTGGTGAATTTGACCAAACGTGTATTATCTTACAATAGCTGACTATACCTCTAATGTTTCCATAGCTACCAGCTGATGCACAGCTGCTGGAGCCCCATCCCCCGCTGCCGGCCAAGCTTCCAGGAGCTTCTCCACCAGTTGGGGGCGCTGTGGGTCCACCTTGCACCCCCGGACGGCCAGCATCCGTTCCTCTACGTCAACCTGGACGGCCAGGAAGGGCCACAGTGTGGAGGCGGCCGGAGCCCCGAGGAGGCGTGCGACTGGCTCCTGGCGCCGTCGGCGGCCGCCATCGCCATCGCCGGGGACTACCGCTACATCGTGGGCCCTGGCACCGCCGAGGAGCAGCAGGAGGAGGTGCAGGGAGGGGAGAGGAGGTGGAGGAGAGGGGAGGAAGACGTGAAGGACGAGGATGACGATGCCGTCGTTAATGTCTAACAACCGCAGGCAGCAGGAGGTGCTGCCGTCTTCTGACAGCAGGCTGGCCCTCCGAGAGGAGTGTGTTAAGACGTGTGCTGCATACATGTGATGCCAACGTTGGCAGCCTGTCTGGTACCACAGCAACCCAACCCCCACTGCCCCTAGTAATAGGCTAGGGCCTATATATACGGAGGATGTATCTGCCCGTCTTCACCTGTCCTGTGGATGACCAGCTCCAGTCCCATTCCATCCATAATGTGCACCTCTGGGTTAGAGTGATGTTGAAATTAAACCCCTTGTTACCGAACATAACTTCACCAACATTTCCTCAGCCCAACAGTACAATGGGGTTTTGACTGTGTTTACTCTTGAATGAGTTAAATCTATTCTGTACATTATCAGCTCACATCTTCGACCAGCACTGGTTGAAGTCCTAAAACATTGCATTTGCATAATACATGTGTGAAAACATTTCCTAGATTAGAAGGAATGGACACCAATGGGAGTTGGAACTCCTGACCATGGACACATTGGTTTAAATCGTCGTGTGGGATTATAGTGAGAACCTATAGTTAATTTCCTAATGTTGAATACAACTAACATACTGAGCCAGTCCAGGCTAATCCTTAATAATACTTGAAACAATCTGAAATGTGCACGATGAAACATAATTATTTTATGATTACAGCTTGTGGAAATGTGAATTAAGTAGCTACTACTGATGGAATTGTTATTAATGGGACAGGTATGTCAGCCAGTAAGACCATTTGTGTGGTAAGATAGTTCACTGAGCATTAGAAAGCTATACTTAATTCACAGTATATGCAGCCTGCCTATATATTAGGTCCTACATCTTAATACAGCTAGCTTTTTTGTTATGGACTATATTGTTTTGTTGCGTTTCCAAACAGGGCAAGACGGGAACATTGCTTTTTATAGGAAAAGATCAATGTTTAAATCTGCTTTATTTTAGTCTAATAGATGTTTGCTTATGTGAAATCAGAGCGACACGAGCTAGCTCAAACCCGGCTGCTGTTCAAATGCATCTTTCTCCATCATTCCTCGTTGGGATAGAAAGGGATGTTTTAACGTTGTTTGTACTACTGGTACGGTAGCCTACAAGACTGCAGATAAATAATTGAAGGCAACAATCTCCATGTTGTTCTGAAGTGCATAAAGGTTTTGTAAAGAATACCGTGATACATGAAATAAAGTAGGACTAATTCTCTAACCGACAGTTTAACCTCTTTCCAAGTATTATTTATTCCCATGATCATGTTCCGAACAAAAGAACGCACAGACCAATGCAGTACACCCCCTCCAACAGTTTATTTGTCTTACACGTTTGACGTAACACATACGTTTATCTGTGAACGTAGTCTAGTTATTTTCACTGGATTGCAAAACATCCGTATAGCGCAGACTATCTGCATGGCGGCCGTCCATGTGGAAACAGCACAGGTGTTGACCATATAATGCCTGACTCGTCGACGCGCTGGTTCTTTCTCAAATAAAGCGTTTTAAAACGTACTGTTACCGGTAAACCAAGAACACATCGGCTAGACTTTTCATGTACGGTATCTAAAACCGTTTAATGCTGTATGAAATTAACTCTACTGGCCAGTAAACCGACAAACAAGGTTAATGTAATGACCTTGTACAACTACGGTACCGCACAGTAAACCGACAAACATGGCTATTGTAATGACCTTGTACAATATCACCGAAACTAGGCCTTTCGTGTGGACACACTCAAGCGAACCAGTCATGTCTTCACCATATTGAAATCCAATCGCTGATCTTCAGGACTGCGTACGGTAGTCCCATGATGTAGACCATTACCGGTACCGTACTGAACAAATACTGTACTGTAGGGACAATGCAGCCGCCTGTCTGTCTGAAACCTGTCTGGTCGTCTTTCCGTTTCCTGTGCGCTGCGCCGTGAGACAGGTAACTATGCACCATTCCTCCTAGTTCGACCGAAATCGAGTCCCAGAAAACAAGAGAAATCAACCAGTGTCCAAAAATACCGACAATAAACCCGTATATTTCACACAGAATCTCCTCAGATGCGCATCGTGCGGGCGGTGATTGTTTTTGAACCGTGCAACAGCAACAAAATGGCTGCCGCGCATGCGCATTGGCGTGCCATTGTGACGACGTGCTGGTATGTCTCTCCTGCTAGAAAATGCACCGTGTCGGTGTTTTGGACGCACAGCGAGTCGGTGACCACGGGACTTTCACGGTGCGACGACACGGTTGTTGTTTCCGCAGGTGTGACTGAAATCAAAGGTAATCCGCGCGGCGCGAGGCGCTAGGGATGCGGCCAGCACGGGCACGAGGCCGCTCTGCGTCAGAAGGAACACGCGCCATTTAATCCGCATGGCGAGTCGTCGGGCCATATTCGGTGAAATCGACACGTTTACCGCGGGGACACCTGGCGCTGGCAAGACGTGGACTATTGCTAACTGTGGTGTTAACGCAGAAATAGTTACATCTACATTCGCACAGAAGACAGTGCCAGCCTGCGGGAACCTAGCAGGCCGTCATAGTGCTTGGCCGCTGGATTGAAACTACTAGCTCGCTTGTTCGACAAAACCTTGTTTGTGTTTTTCGTACTGTGTAGATGTAAAATTACTTAACTGCGTGTTCTATGTTGCCATGTAGCAATATAAGACTAGAGATTGAGCCTAAGGATTATGGTTTTAGCATGCTTTAAGCAACAAGATAGTTAACCACTGCACTATTTGACCTCAAAAATGTGTTTTTATTGGGGAGATAAAAATGCATGCTGATGGCAAATTAGGCCTACATTTGTTTTTGGAGATGCCTGAACAAAACTAAGTTTGACTTGGTAATTGTATGCATTCTGGAAATGCATTGCTATCGAACGTTAGCTAGACACATTGCAGTGTAGCTAACAGTGTCCTGCTAGCTAAGAAAATCTAGTGGACACAGAAACGCTAGTAGACACCCCTGAAAACCGCGTGCAATTAACCTGCCCTAAGCCCCGCCCCTTTAACGTGTACTACTTTGTTACTGTATAGAAAAACAGTTGACAGGAGGTCAGATTCAAAAAATGCTCAACTGTTATTGGAGGACGTGCAAAAGGGGCGGGGTTTGGGATAGGTCAACTAATAACAATAAGATCGCTGCCAAGTTACAAACACCATTGTGATCTCAAAATAAAAGCGCAAATGCCACCTAGCACTGCATCATGCTGCAGAAGATGAGATCAAAATATGTGTTTGCAGTTCAGGGCACTTAATCAAATTCAACCCATACATTAAGTTTGGGAGGTAAATATAATAACTTTTGCAACAACATTCCTTTGGCATTGAGCTTTCAGGTGAGCACTCAGGAAAATGGCCTGAATCGCCGTAATTATTTCGAGCCCACCGTCTTACTAAGGGAATTGAGCACGTTTGGATTATTAATATAACTAGCATTTCCCTTGAGACCTATAGACTTTGAGACAGTTTAATGCAGACTGTGAATCTAAGGCTAGGGATGATCGTGACATTTCTAATACTGATGCCATTTTAATGTGACGTTTTTGGGTTGAGATGCACAGATTGTGGAATTCTGGGTCAAAAGTAGCCTGTGCAATTAATCAATATTTGGTTGGGATTTCGTCTTGATCACAAAACACTAACCAGGAAACGATTACACATTAATAGGGATGCTCACTTAAAGAGATTCGGACCGATAACCAGGGATGTGTGTGGGTAGTCGACAAGCCTATTGAACATTGCTACCCTTTTAAGTCGACGACAGAAATAAAAGTTGGTAAAACATTATTTTATTAGTATTTTTATGTCAGTCTCTCCCAGTCTGCACTTGCGCCATGATTCAATGCATTCAGAGTGGCGAGTGAGCGGGGACGGTACTCACAGCAGCCAAAGTTTACGGATGTCGGTCACTAACAACGCTCTCACAAGTTTTCTCGGAGTGGAGCTTTGTGCAGTAGCCAATGAGAGAGCATATATTAAGTCACATGCTCAATCTTCCGTGTCGACACAAGCAGATACCAGTAGCTAGTTCTACTAGCTAATCAAACAAATGTGGATTCAATGGAATAAACAGTCATTATACTAGTATTAATCACAACCTCTGCTTTAGATTTAACCATATACAAAAGTTACATTTCTGAGAGGTCCGGTTTGTGGTTTCTATTGGCATTTAAAATTCAACTTGAGTCAGGAAGAGAAGACGCATATTATTAACTGTTAAATAATAGTTATTTCGATATTGACCCAACATTCGTAATGTTTATTTCTGCAGCCCTAACCGATAGCCTACCCGTGTTTTTAAAATAACATTTTGGCCAATACCAGTGTTTGTGAAATACTTTCAATTGATCATATTTTTTCTTTCACTTATTAGGCCCAATGCCCACTGATAGCGTCGACGCGTGTCAAGAGACACCAGAGTTTTAGAACTAGTTCTTTTTAGCAAAGCAACGCCCACTTGCAGCGTCTGATGCGCATCGACGCCAAGGTTTAGAACGCGGTTCTTCTTCTTGGGCGTCAAGCCATAAACGTACATTGAATATCTGCAAGTTTTTGAGCTCTGTCAATTTTTACCTTTTGAACGTTGCATTCCTTGACACACCACGTGCACTGCACCTGTTGCCCTCTTAACGCCACGCCGAAGCGGCATCTAGCCAGTGGCTGTTATAGGTGGTATCATAGTACCACGTTTTGAATCTTCTTCAATTTAGCATTTAGCCAGCTCAAAATTGATAGGACACAACAGATGAACTGCCATCAGCCACTGCCATCGTGAATTCATTTTTCTTTTCTTTTTTTGTCAATAGGCCGAACAAGGCCAATGTAGGCCGTTACCAATTGGTAAAAAAAAAAAATTTTATATAGCAAACAGTATCAGAAAAAAGATTTCCAAACACAAGTAATGGAATTTGATTGACGCTGATAAAACCACAATTTCTTTGTGGATACTAACTGTTTGACATTTGGTGTAGAATGTGATTTATTAAAGGAGTAATTTCATGCTCCTTTTCACTTGTCTTCTCAATACAATGTAGCTGATAAGCTTAGGTGAAAATAGCACATAGTTTGTGGATTAGCACATCATACAACAACTCTTAAGATACCTGTCTGATTTCAGTGACTGTTGCTTTAAATTTAACAAGTCACTGCCCACCCCGCCCCGACCTCGTGAGGTTGACGTGAAGCTACGACTGCTTTACTGCTAGTACCGGTGCAGGCTACTCAAACGCGGTTTGAACATAGTTTTATGGGTTTTGGACCACATATGGTTTTATTTCCGCAGTGTTTTCAAGGTGTTAATATTGATCTTAAATTTTGCCTTGCCGTCCAGACTACAGTAAAGGATGCATGCGGCAGAATGTAGATAATTGTTGTTTGTGGAAACAACACAGCAGCAGCTTGGTTACACAGCCTTGTTTAGGAACGGTGTTATGTTTTGATAACCAGCCATGTATCTACTAAGCATATTATTTCATGAATGAAGGTTCAATTATATCATAGCAGAACATCGCAGCCATCCTTGCTCGCTAAACAGCCATGTACCCATAAGCATGTATTAATCAAGGAATGAAGGGTTACATAGCACAAAACCACAGCCGTTCTTGCTTCTACAGGGCTATGATAGATATGTGGCTAGCTGCTATAAACAACACAAAGAAACAAGAAACGTTAAAATTAAACAAAGACATATTCTATCTTTGTTATTGTCACGGACGTAACATTAAATGTTTGTATGCTATAACTTGTCACTGACCCAGATAAAAACATTATTACTTGCGGTACCAAAAACGGCAATCCGTTTCCGGCAGGGGATACAATTTCGGTATGAAACGCAAGTGTGTCTTTATCAATGAGAAATGTTTAGGTTAAGTAAATCAACACATTATTTAAGCAGCCTTTTTCTAATATGTTAACGGTTTCTGAGCAATAGCCTATATTCCTCTAATGTAGTTATTGATGTGCACATCACTCTTGATAATATGCCTGTCCTGCAGACTCAACTTGTTTATGCTATGGTAGCCTGCAGTTACTGTATCAAAAAATAGATTTAATGCTTTGGCCATCTGCAATTTTTGAACATTAAACTTTTACTTACAGTTTGTGTACTGGCGTCCAAATCAGTTCCTTGCCTTGCATATTTCTCTTATGCTACGTAGCTGGGCAGATCCTCAGGGGCAAACTGTGCAGTAATCTATGCAACATATGCACGTTTCTATCATTTGCCCGTTTCCCCGCACCTCTCCCTTTTTTAGCCAATACAGACCAGGAAGCTAACAGTCCACTTTGAAAGGCTTACTACGTCTCCGTGTCACATCGACATTGCTAATTCCAAAAACAACTAGAAATACTTGGTTTTCATGGAATGAGTCCTTTAACTATGTGTGTTCTGAAGGTTTAAGAACGGCCCTAGTTAGGTAGTAGAAACATGTAGCTCAATACCAACTACTGATATTATTTGTGCATTTGAACTCTTGGTTTCATAACAAGTAGTTTGATCATTCTGAGTACAGATGTTTTTTTTGTTTTTTGTTTTCTTTCTTTTAGGATGCTGACTTGAACATTTCCAGGTGATGTTCACACAAGGTTCTCCTGCTTTTTAAATGTCTGTGACTTGTTCATGGCTGCTAAGAAGAAGCAGAAAAAGATGGTGCTTCATGACAAAGGGGTTGCAACCCCTTCTGTCTGTTTTGGTGTCCAACGACCAGGAAAGAGACAGAAGGAGGGCAGATTAGCAGAAGGCATTCCCGTAACTAACAAAGATACAGGCATGATGGCAAGATCCAGCGTATTCTCAGCAAAAGACCTTTTCAAAGTGTCTGCAATGATTCCAGTAGAGCACCTTCCAAATTCAACAATACATCCAGATCTCTCTCCAGATAACATCTGCAAAGGCATTAAAGTTACTCTGGACAACAATAAACTCTGGAATGAGTTCTTCAGATGCCAAACGGAGATGATTGTTACCACACAAGGGAGCAGGATGTTTCCCTACTGCCGCTTTCGCATTTCGGGCTTGGAGCCCACTAAGAAGTACTCCTTGATGGTGGATATCCAGCCTATGGACAACTACAGCTACAAGTGGACTGGTCATAACTGGCAACTTGCTGGAAAGTCAGAACGCCACGTTAAGAGTCGTCCATTCTCTCATCCAGATTCACCATCCACTGGTCAGTATTGGATGCAGAATCCAGTGTCCTTCTACAGATTAAAGCTGACCAACAACATTTCGGAACAGGAGGGGAATGTCGTCCTGCATGCTTTACATCGATACTTGCCAAGGCTACACATTGTACCATTTGACAAAACCACTGCTCACGCAAGGCTTAGCGGACCCAATATTGTTACATTCTCTTTTCCCCAGACTGAGTTTTTTGCGGTTACAGCTTTTCAGAACTCAAGGTTTGCACAGTTGAAAGTTGACTGCAACCCTTTTGCTAAAGGACTAAAGGAAGATGGATTTTGTTCTTTAGCCTTGAAGCTGAAATCCAGCCCTAGTAAAGACTCTAACAAAAACCAAGAAACTGAGAGCCATGAACATCCTATGAAAAAGAACTTGAAGTCTTTACTGGAGAACCATAAAATTAAAAACTACAAATTGTTTGATCAGAAGCATTCTGATAAAGATGCTGTGAAATCCGCTCCTACTTTGAGAGACCAGTCACCTGCCATGGGCGCTGAGAAAAAATCTTGGTAAGATCGCCTATTGTGAGAAGGATCTATGATTCTGATTACAGCTGCATATTATTTTATTTGTGTTATCATTTCTTGACAAAGTGGTATTTAAGCACCATTTATATCATTCAACTTGGCCAATGCAACCAATTTCCCAGTAGCCAATTAAATTATGTAAGTGTTATTTTAAAATTAACAAGGAATATACACGTAGAAACTGTTGAAGGAAATGATACCAGAACTAGTAGTGGTGAAGTCAATGAACTGTCCATGTTGCATTCTAAGATGTAAGGCTGGCTTTACTCAGTGAAACTTTCACGCAACTCGTTGCAGATTGTAAGTTGCAACTTGACAGTTACACCAAGCAAATCTAGGTAAAATCTTCTTGCAACTAGTTTCATGTTTTTCCATGCAATTTGACAGTTAAAGGAAGCAATTCAAAAAGAAACTCTAGTAAGATTTATTTCACTAAAATAAGATGTCATATTGTTTTCTTTCTGAATAAAACAAATAAATAAAATGTTGCCAATATTGTGCATACTAGCATAAACATTTTGTGCCAGTATAAAAAGTAGGCTATTTAGTTTAAATCATAACTAACAGAGCTAATGGTTTGACGATAAATAGCATGAAATATTTTGTTCTCATCATCTGACATGTTATCAGCGTTTTGATTGGGCATTGCATGCAACTTGTTTCTCAAGGTTGAGAGTGCTGCAACTGTTGAGACTTAGTTTCTGTGTCAAGTGTGTTGCAGGGGGCTTCACATCATTCAATTCAATTGCAACTTGGTTTCATCTAAGTTTCAAGCAACTAAAGTTCCGTGAAACTTTCACCATGTAAACAGCCTAAGTTATACATGTTCAATATTTATAACTACTACTATTGTCTTCCCCCAACAGCAATACATGTCCTAAATTGTTTTCTGAACTAATTCGGGAAGCTCATATTTCACTGAAAAGATGCAATTTGGAGCACGTGGGCATGAGTAACAGTACTGTGTGCAAAGATGAGGCAACGGGCGTCACGAACTCGCGTATCAAAGGAAAACAAAAGGCTTTTTCTAAAGTTGGTTTATCTTCAAAAACACAATCTCCTTCAACAAGGACAGGTAAAACATCTGCAACTAAGAACAATTTTATGGGATCTGTAAAGGAAGACAACCACTTTAGTGGTTCAGTTAATAAGACATTGGCTGCAGTAACTGACTCTAAAATTTCCCCAAGTTCCTCTGTGGATTCAGACTCTAAGAGTGAAGCAGACACTCGCCCTGAGGAAAATGGGAAACTTTATAAGCGTCCTGCTCCTGTGCCTCTACCAGCACTCGCTCGCTTTCTGAAGCAGCACCGGGTTAAACCCAAAAATGCCAGGACCAGTCCAGAACCTCCCAAAGTGTCTCCCTCACATTCCACTCAAGCTTCTGCATGTCTTGCTACTAGCAATTCCCCTGAACCTACTGTCTTAAACCTTGATATATCAAAGGATGTTCAAACAGCTAAAGATGGTGCTGGTTTCCCAGGTCAGACTGCGATTTCCATTCGAAATGACTGGAAACCACCAAGTGACTCTCCAGTCTCCAGCCCTCATCCAGAAATGCTAGATGCAGCACCTGAGTTACCAGGCTCAGGTCAAGGAGCGTATATTTCTAGACTCTCTACATCTCCCACACTATCCCAAACCTACCCTCTATCAGACTCCGCTGGGGTGGCCACACACACTTCAAAACCTGCCATGGTATCAAAGCCTGAGAGTTCACCATTTAGATTTGAGTCTTTGTCATCTGATGACTCACCTGAACCATTACCTGGCCTTTCTGCAGAATTGGAGCATTCTCCGGCCACCCTTCAACCTGCCTCGAAACTAGTGTCACCACAACAGATGTCATACAATGCCAACTCTGCATCAGTGTTGAAATGGCCTTCAGTATTACCGTTGCCTGACCCTTTCTTATCAGCATTTACATATCAACAAACTCCTGCACCTCAATTCTCTTCCAGTGTTCAGGGGTCCTTGCAGCCTTCTATCCCTCTGTCTCTCTCCAACACTGTCTCGCACGATCGAGGCCACTCCTCCTCCCCACTCCCCGATCCTGTCCCATCATTTCAAGACAGCGACCAGTCATTACCATTTCCTGGCGAGCTGTCCCCTCTAGCGCTGCAACTTTCAATGTCTCCAACCTTTTCCTCATTAGACGGAGGTGGCCTTTCTCCAACTCCATCGCTTACAGACCTTATACGCATAATCGGTAATGATGACGACAACCTCGAGATGGAGGAGGCTTTTCCTAACACAGAAGTAGCGTTAGATCTATGCCCCCCTCCCAGCACAAGTCCTACTCAGCCAGCGCAACCACCGGCAAATATAAGGACCCAGATGGCCAAGAAGAAATCCAGGACTTCGCGAGCTGCAAGATTGGACCAGGCTGAGAATGATAGCGATGCCTCCTACGCTAGCACGAAGCCCAGCTTGGAGGAGGTGGAGCAGCAGCTATTTGTCTCTTTCATATCTAAGGTAAATCAAATAGTAGTGATGGCTGTGGTAAAGATTTAATGTTTGTTTTGTAAATTGGCACAAGCTGAACAGAAGGCCTTGGTTTTTTATGTCTTAAGCATAGCACACGGTGTGAATATGTTCAAACACAATGTTTCATTGGAAAATATTACCGTAACCAAAAAATTGAAACCAAATACGATTCACTCTTCAGGAAGCCTTGAGACTCCACATCGTAGAACCTTCAGAAAACCAACGTGTTAGTCCTGCTCATCTGCCCATAGAACAACTTCGTCAAATGCCTGAGGCAAACCAGAATGGTAGAAAACCTCACATTTCTACTGCACTTGGTTTAATATGTATGTGGAATCCAATGGATGTTAAAAAGCTGTTTCTCTCCAGCTGAGACTACAGAGAGCCTAGAGGACAAGATTAGTACCTTGGAGACGCTTCTGTTGAGGGACCTGAAGCTCATGAAGCACAGACAGGTCATCCATCCTGTGCTGCAGGAAGGTATGCTCTCACAACTCTATGGGAGACATGGCACAAGATAATTTAATGCTCAAACGGTAGGCCATGTTGTAGTATAATCCTGTATTTCCTACCCAGCACCATCTTCATACTGTTCACAAAAGTGTTCATGGCATTGATATAGAAGGAGTAAATTCCAAAGACTGAAGACCAAAGTATTAAGGCTGGTCTAAGTACCTTTTTAGAATTAAACTTTGGTAGTAATTAATAGCAAATTATTGCTTGCCTTGCGGATCTGACCATTGTCTGTGATAGGAATTACAAATTGAAACATCCAATAGATCCAGCCATGACTTCAGTTGGTTAGTCAAAATTATTAAATCAAATCTGACCAAAATAAATGTGCTTCCTTTTATCATTTGACGGCAGTGTGAGTGTGGGAACCTGTGCGTTCCACAGCCAACTGTCCTGCACTATTCCTTGACTATTGATGGCGACATGACGTCACCTGTTGCGACACAATTTTAAGGTTCTGTTTATTCTTTTGGTACTCAGCGGTTCTTTTGGACCCAGACGGGTATGGGTCCAACATAACCGTAACTACTCATGGAGACTAGTTCCATTGATTAATAGAAGTCAAATCTGTTCTTACATTGGCAAGGGTCCATTCCAGACAATCCAATCCATTAAAATATTTAGTCCAAAACACATTACGTCAGTAAATACGGCATGCAACTGATGCATCATTGCATTTTAGCCATTCGGGCAAATGTATTCTTCCATTACCGACAAGAACAGCACCCGCATGTAAATATTACTCAAGCTCTCAAATGACTGCTTTGATTGACACCTCAATTGATCTAATCGGAGCTCTCAACATTTTGCAATAGCCAATAAGTATGTGTTGAAGGAATAGCCCGCCTCTCTTTTTACAGACCGAGCCAATTGCAATCCATTTTGTTGTTTGTTGACAGTGTAGAAAATGTTGCATGCATAAACTTGAATGTCAATATTGAGAATTGAATGCATACGGTGACGGCCCTGCTTTTTTAGCAGGCCTGTTGTCTTGGCTGTATAGGCCCAAATTAGGCTAATTAAGTGCACCTGGGAAATTCACACATATAGGTGTGTTGCAGCACGGTCTCTCTGTGACCCTCCTGGCACCACACATGCTGTTTGGTTTGTGTTTTAGTTTGGTTAGCATGCAACACACACCACATATATTCCGAACATACACCTACAGACATTCACACCAAATTCTATGTTATTCTGTTAGTTACTTTAGTATTCGTGTTCATTTAGTTTGCGGCCCTTGAGCCAGGTCGTAACTATGCCAAACGAACAAATACCCAAATAATCAAGCATTTGGGGCTATCCCTTAGGGGTTCTGCAACCAAGACGATTCCAATGTCCACGGTATCATGTTGGCGGTTACGGAAGACAGAACCACGGCATGGACACACTCGCCCTCAACGGCAGACACAGCCTGTTGAGCTCTTGTATACATTGCTACTGTAGCAAAACACATCTTTTATTTCACAATTAACACTAGATTAGAACCACTGAGCATGTTTATAGTTGCCAATCACTGTCTGGGTAGGTTGGGCAGGTTGCAGCATTTATTTACCTTTGCTTTCATGCGGCTCTCTCACGTATAGTTTCTGAGGTGTGTCAATACAATATCCATGATGTCCACAAAGGAATGAAAACTGTCCAAAACTGCCAGTTTATTTATTATGAATTCAGTATAGTAAAACACAATACAAAGCGATTTATAGAATGCACTCATTCATTGAATTAACCCCCGTCACTACAATGTCAGATTATGGCAACGAGTCTATTGCCTTCGCTTCTTTACTCAAACGAAACGATGTGGAATGATATCACACTTTATTTAGAAACATCAATGCGTGTGCGTCATTTTGCTGAGAAATGACAAGACGCTCAGCGCACACACAAATAAATACTGTGTTATCTTCGTGGGTGGGTTAGGCATGACGCAGCCAAACCTTTCTGTATGTATTCACACTAGAGCTTTTGAACCCGAGTTCACTTGAGCCATGAGTTTGTTGGTGTGAATGCTCTCTTCCGAACTCGGGTGCGCATCCGGGATCGGACCCTGGTCCTCCAGAAAGCAGAGGTCTCGGGTACGTTTCATCCGATCTCAGGTGGGCTAAAACCAGAAAGTAAACACTGCTGTTGTTGATGCTGTTGATTGCTGTTTGTTGAACAATTTACCGCGATCATTTAGATCGTGGGAAAGGTAGCCTACACTGGTCAATGAAGGAAGTCTCCTATTTACAATTATATCCTTAAACAAACTCGACCGGCAAATCCATTTATGCAATGTAATATAAATGGTCTGAAATTATTTTCTTGTGACGAAACTAAATTGCAGTTGTGCGCGAACAGCACACTGTTCGCGCACCTTTAGTGTAGGCTACGAGGGTGCTCTAACTGCAACTGCAAGCAAATCTAAAACTCACTTTGCATTACAGCCTGTTTTTGCCAAAATCCTCCTAAATGTAAGCAGCTCACATAAATCCCAACCTGTGTGACGCATTTATAGCATGACTACAATACTTTGCACTATTATTTAGGTGTTGACACTGACTTCAAATAAACAAAAAGATTAACATTAAAGCAAATGTTTGCCGCTCCACTGTGATTTTGCCTTCTTTTATCCGTGTCGTGTTGTTGCCATAGAGCTATGGTTGTTGCCTGGTGACATTAGTCTAATGTTCGGTGTGAAGTTTACTTAAACAGACCCGGGTTTGCAGCCATAAATGTAATTTGAACGCAGACCAGCAGGGGGACAGGGGCTAATCGCACTAGAGTCCGATCAAGTTCGGACCAGCAAACAGACCATGTGTGAATGGGCTATTAGAACACTTTCAAGCCTGTTCCAATGTGATGGAACTTGGCTTTTAGTCTTTTAGTCTTGGCTTTCAAATAGTAGTCCATTTCTTTTTTTGCACTGTCCTCTTTGTCACCCTAATTTTCTTCGTTGTCGGAGTGTAGCAGCATCGCAATCTCCCGTTCCTTCCCGGTCTTCTGTTTTTTCTGTGGCAATGCTAATTAACCTCTTCGTCGGAGACGCCCGCTGCCTCCCCCTCATTGCCTTCCACATCCAGACATGCTGTTCTCTGGGATAAATGACTGGCTAAGCGGACAACTTCAATGTACACACAATCCTTTTTTTCGTCATCAAGGAACTTAAGATGTTTGAAGCAAGGGTCGAGTGCTGCAGAAAGCAGGTATGCGCTGCTTGCCTCCAACTTAAACAGCTCCCATCTTCTGTCAATCTTCATTGCTTTGATTGGAGTGCTATCACCCTCCAGCAGTGTCAGGTGTCGTGTATTGACATTGTTAAGCATTGGCATGACAGCAGACAGTGACAAATTTTCCTCCTGTGACAGCAGTTCAGCTAAAGTAATTAACGGCGCCAACACTTCGACAATATCACGCGCTAAGTTCCACTGGTCTCCCTTCTTTGTGACAATGGGATCTGACAATACTGCTGTCACTGGCCATCTCTGTTCTACCAGCCGTTCCAACATTGAATATGTAGAGTTCCACCGAGTGAGCACATCTTGAATAAGCAAATGCTCCGTCACATTCTGCTGTTTCTGTTTTTCCTTTAGTGCTGCTGTTGCTTTTGCACTTTTCCTAAAATGGCAAACAAGATTGTTGGCAGCGCCAACAGTTCGCACATTTAGTGAGTCATTAAAACCAGCTATAGGCCTACTCAATATTTAGAAAATATAATAAACAATATTTTTCTTCTTTTCTATCTAGCAGACGAAATGTAATGAAGTCTATTTGCAACATCAAAGGAGAAAAAAACCCCGAAGTTTCTGAATACTGATTTAAGATTCGAATACCAATTTAATGAACGAATACTTGAACATTTGAATTATTCGGGCCAGCCCTACCCACAGATGTTCAATTGGATTCAGGTCTCGGCTCTGACTGGGCCATTCCAAAATGTTAATCTTATTCTGATGAAGCCATGTTTTTGTGGATTTTAATTTGTGCCTTGGGTCGTTGTCATGCTGAAAGGTCAACTTCATCTTCAGCTTTCTAATGGATGCCTGAAGGGTTTGTGCCAAAATTGCCTGGTATTTGGAACTGTCCATAATTCACTCTACCCTGACTAAGGCCCCGGTTCCAGCTGAAGAAAAACAGCCTCAAAAGCATGATGCTGCCACCACCATGCTTCACTGTGCGCATGGTGTTTTTTGGGTCATGTGCAGTGTTGTTTTTGTGGCAAACATATCTTTTGGAATTATGGCCAAAAAGTTAAACCTTGGTTTTGTCAGACCATAACACATTTTAGCACGTTTTTGGGGGTCTTGGATGTTTTTATTTGTAAGAAAAGGCTTCCGTCTTGCCACCCTGCCCCATAGCCCATTCATATGAAGAATACCGGACATTATTGTCACATGTAGCACACAATCAGTACCTGCCAGAAATTCCTGCAGTTCCTTTAATGTTGCTGCAGACCTCTTGGAAGCCTTCCTGACCAGTTTTCTTCTCGTCTTTTCATCTATTTTGGAGGGACGTCCAGTTCTTGGTAATGTCTCTGTTGTGCCATATTTCATCCACTTGATGATGACTGTCTTTATGTTCCATGGTATATCTAATGCTTTGGAAATTCTTTTGTACCCCTCTCCTGACTGAAATCTTTCAACAATGAGATCCTTCTGATGCTGTGGAAGCTCTCTGCAGAACATGGCTTTTGCTCTGAGATGCAACTAAGAAAATGTCAGGAAAATCCTACTAGAACAGCTGAACTTTATTTGTGATTAATCACTTTAACTGGTGTGTAATGACTTTTGTTTAACGTGAGTTTGAATGTGAATGGTTAATTCTGAACACAGCCACATCCCCAGTTATAAGAGGGTGCGCACATTTATGCAACAAGGTTATTGTAAGGTTTTTATTTTAAAATTTTCCCCATTGAAGATTTCAGTTTGTTTTTAATTGAATTGTTCACATTAAAGGTGGAAGAAGTTCTGACATGATTTATCTTTGTATCGTTTTATTTATATTAAAAAAAAAACCTGGCTTTTAAAATATAATTGCATTTTTCAACTAGTGACTGCAGTTTTTCATTTCCATTGAAACCCAGTTGGATTGAAGCTGAGCATGCTGGATCCCACGTTAGAAATTGACTTGCAGTATCTGGGGGTCCGTCTGCCGCTACCCCCACCTGGATTGTGTCTGCCGTTATCTGAAGATGCCACATCAACTCAAAGTTAGATTTGTATTCCATAACCACACCAAAGAGATCACATTATTTTCAATTGCTTATTATTCATAAGGGACATCATATTAAGTCATTCTTACTTTAGCTTTACTTTATTCATGATTATCAACCTACATGAGCTAGTTATGAAGTGATCTTTAGATTGCCATGTGGCGTTGTAAGTCCCTTAGGATAGAAGTGTCTGCTAAACGCTGTAAACATTTAAGACATTTTACGGCACCAATCTGTGCCTTTTCTACCACGTGCCTTTCTTGCTTGCTTGATTACTGACAATGAGTCATCTAAATGCAATGAGAAATCTTCTGCATTTCCAGCCGTCTCTGCTGCCTTCGTGTCCAGGACAGGAAAGACTACAGACGTCACTCGTATCAAAGGTTGGAGAGATAAATATGCTCAGTCGGAGCCATCGTCCTCACCTTCAGCAGCTAAACCTGAAGGTAACTTATTGACTTGTCACACTGACACTGGTTACCTCACATGGGCTTGACAAAGACAGCTTGCAAAGCCATTCAAAATGCACCCAAAACATTTAAGACTACAAAATCAAACAATGTAATAATGTCACTATGCCTCTTTCAAATAAATCCATATAAAAATATTTTATGATCATATTGTATAAAATTATTTTAAAATTTGAATATTTTTTAAACAGTATTGTCCATGGATTCGGCATCAGATGTTCCTACTAAGAACCTGTCAGCGTTCTGCAGTGACATGCTGGATGAGTACCTGGAAAACGAGGCCAAGCTGATAGACGAGCGAGCTGCCAGCTTCTCCCAGGCGCCATTTGAAGCGGTGACCTACGAGCTCCCCAGCGTTAGCAACAGTTACATCCGAACTCTGGACAGCCTGAAGAAACAGCCCTTGGCCATTCCCACCTCGTCCCTGATATCTAGCTTTGTTCCGCCCTCCAAAAGACCCAGAATGCCTTCTATGGGCCCTAAAAAGGTGAAGGCAGAAAGGAAACGGAAGTCAGTAGGTCCTAAACCCAACAAACCAGGAGATTCTCCTGTGATGGATTCTGTCAGCGGAGTTGGAGCACCAGCCCTTTCAAATACTACCCAAACTCCACCATCTGCAGATTTAAAACCTAACTCCGAAATACCAAACGAAGACACTCCAAAGAAGAAAAAGAAGAAACTCAAGTTGCAGATGCTGTTGGACCAGTCGGACGTCCCACTGGACCAATCATTTACAGAAGTCAAAACCCATCCTCCAAATGAAACTCTAAAGAAGAAACACAAGTCTGAGATGCCATTAGCCCATTCAGAAGCAGTATTTAACAGCCTTCCGTCAAACGATGATTCTTTTAAGAAGGATCAGAAGCCTGTACTTCAAACCCATCCACTGAACGTCCACACTGTAAAAAAGAGGAAGAAGCTGAAATACAAAGTGTCTGAACAAACAACTAGACCCACCCTAACCAATGCTGCGCCTCCAGGCATTTTGCAAGACATGGCTCCCCTGGAGTCAGACTCTGAGTTGTTGAATGCTGATGAGCCCACAGCCAAGCCACTGGTGACCAAAGCCTTGCTGAAACTGAAAGACCTGGAGGATGGGGTCCTCTGGGAGGGAAAGCCCCACACGTGCATTACAGAGGAGAGGGCAGCCATTGCTCTTACATCCCTCTTCACTCTAGTGGTGAGTCCCTCATTGTTTAACTCTCCTATACACTGTTGACATAAGGTTCCTGAGCCTGGGATTACTGGCAAGGTCACATTTTAGTTTTTCAACCCATAAATTCCCATTTTGTTTGAATTAAAATGGGAATTTTGTCAATATTAACACTAGTATTTATGTGTCTCATAACAGTTCAGTCCTATTTAATTGATTATAATTTAATGCTCAGAAAACACGACAAATGCCTCATTTTCACTGCTGCTAAACACTGGTGTTTTACCCTAAAATCCAGAAATGTTTGTTTCCACTCACATGAGCCAGCACTACATGGCCTAGTAGCCCAGTGACCTATAGTATGAATACAGTTCAACCTTCTAAGAACCTACTAAGATTTGGTCCCCCATTTGCCTTCAGAACTGCCTTAATTCTTCGTGGCATACTTTCAACAAGGTGTTGGAAACGTTCCTCAGAGATTTTGGTCCATTTTGGCGTTGTGGTGTCAGCTGCACATCCATGATGTGAATCTCCCGTTCCTAGGCTCAGTTGGTACTAAGGGGTTCAGAGATGGTATTCTGCATACATACCTTGGTTGTAACGAGTGGTTATTTGAGTTATGGTTTCCTTTCTATCATCTAATCTGATGACTAATCTAATTCCCAAAATTACATACATTTGGTGACGCATTGTGGGATTATTGCCAAGAGGTGGATGGGCACTAGCCTCGTGAGACCATCCTGATCTGGAATGCTACAATTTGACTTCGCCAAAAGTATCCGACTAGAACCCCTCAATTCAATAGCGTTTGTCATACAGGCAGTACTAATACATTTCAATCAACCTTCCTTATGTACGATAAGACGTCCTACCTGTGTCTCACCCAGTCAGAATGTTTCAAATCACGAGAGCGCTGGGTGGAAACCGTAACATACAACGTGCAGCTGTCTGCTTATTGGCCCGATATTTCTCTAACCCGGCGACAAACTGCTTTTGCATTTTGAGCGATTCTAGACTGACGCTCTGCGGTGAAATGAAGTTGAAGCTCGTGACATGAGGATGATCTTAAGCTACTTAAGCGATGCCTGTTCTACTCTTGTATATTAAGCGCATAAGTACTTTATTATTTATGTCATTAGGAACTTTGTTTGATGATTGAATGACGTTTGATGATGGTCTGTGTCGCCCCCTGCAGGGCTTTGCGCGTGAGGACCCCACAGCTCCCATCCAGCTGATCAAGCGGCGCGCCCCGCCCTGCCTCAACGACTTCTGCCGCCTGGGCTGCGTGTGCGCCTGCCTGCTACGCAGCCGGCGGCTCACGCACTGCGGTAAGGCGGCCTGCATGTTCGGCTGCAGCTGCCTGAGGCAGAAGGTGGTGCTGCTGAAGCACCTGGACACGCTGGATGCAGACTCAGGTGGCCAGGGGAAGAAGAAGAGGAAGAAGAGGATGAAGATGGCCTACGGTGAGTATAGGCCCTTGTCTCTCTTTTAAATGAATGTTTTCTTTTTTTAGATATGAGCAAATGTCGCTAACTGACCTAACGACTGACTTTGTTAAAAAGTGCATGCACTGCATTCGAGTCGACAGCAGGTCTAGGATAGACTGGCTCGCATTTTTCTCGCATTTCTTTCCGTTCTCTCTCTTCTACACAGCCCAGGCTCTGTAAAGGGTAACGATCATTTCTATTTGTGAGGCGGCACGGCGGTTTTGAGCTCGAAGTTAACAAATATGACCATGCCTTTAAATGTTTAAATGGAATCATCATTCATTAATCTGTAACATTCACACCCCCTCTGTTTTGTCTTCTAGTTCTGAAGGATGCAGAGCCCATCGCCCAGCCCTCTCAGTCCTCAGAGTTGTTTAGAACCCTGTGGAGGAAGGACCTTGTAGATGAAGATCCAGAACCGATCCACATTCCACAATCTGTGCTCTCGGTCGCCACTGTAAGAATCCAAACTACTGCTTAAGTAAATGCCTAAAATCAAGAAAAGGTTAAGTTGATAATTAGCGTTGGCAACTGGGCTATATATTTACTTATTTATGTACATAAAGGGAGCATATATGAGCCTTCTGTAAGCATCCTTCAGCAGGCTGCTTAACCCTTAGGCTTAGCTGCTCTTAATGCTTTAATAGCGCTGTAAAACACTACGGGACATTAAAAAAAGAGACTGCTGCCTGAATTACATTTTGCGTTCAGTAAAGTTCAGTCCATTTTACATGTTTGAGGTCCAGGAACTGGAAACTACAGTAGAAATACAACAATTAAACAACTGCTGTTTTCAAATTTTGTTTTCTAAAAATGAAATGTTATTTCTTTATCTCTATCCTAAACTGAGGTATTTTAGTGTTTTGTGTTTGACTTTGCCATAACCTTCAGTCTGGTGTACAGGCAACCTAGGTCTGTTAATGAAAACGTTGATTGTCTAGACTACTGGCGTTCCCGATGTCAGCTGTGCCCGGGTCAGAGGTTTCCAAGGCAGGAAGACCCTCATTCACAGCTCCATACCTACAAAGGTAAACATGCACAAACATCTATGTGTGATGTTTGGTGGACCCGAGACTGTGTGTAGTGACAGATGAAGTTTTGGTTTCAGGTCTCCACTAGCCAATCTACAGACAACCAGAGCCAATCAACAGATACTCCTGCTCCTGTCCAGAAAGCAAAAAAAAACAAGAAGGCTCGACCCTCCAATGTAAAACCTCAAACAGGTGCCGTACATCCATAATCCATCTAACTATGCAGGGCCGTAGGAAGTCACTGTTTTAAGACCCCGTGCTTCATTTGTTTAAATGTCATGACTGCACATGCAAGCACACAGGTTGTACTGCAGTGGGGGTGGTTGTGTCTTGTTATTTGCCTGGTTTGTGTTGTATTTATTTGTGATAGGGTTGTTGCGGTGAAGGAGCTTTCTATGCGGTGACTTCGATTGGCTCAAAGCGGTTGTATAATTATTGTTTTTGTTTTGTTTTTTGAGTGGTTAACTGGGGCTTTGGGGCGAGCTTCTAAAAGTGTGGTTGTGGACCATATACACTATTTCAAGGCAACGTGATCTCAGTCCATATTCAGACTGTGTAACTGCATATAGCTTTCCAGTTTAGTGCCGGTGTTCTTAATTTAGGTATAAGCAATCACATGTAGTTGTCCGGAAGATGTTTGATAAGATGTTTCATTATTCATCCCCCGTAAATTCAGGTTGGTTGCAGCAGCATGAGTTAAGACACAATCAAACGATATACAATACAATATAAACCATATCTCTCTGGGGTGAATGTACAATAATTTTATTTATATACACAGTAGCAAGAAAAAGTATGTGAACCCCTTGGGATTACGTGGAGATTTGCATGAATTGGTCATAAAATGGGCTCTGAACTTCATCTAAGTCACAACAATAGAAAAACAGTCTGCTGAAAATA